>CM055116.1:1064217644-1064335144 GCA_029206835.1 Rana muscosa
GGTAGGAATCATCTTGTTTTTTCTGAAGTTTCAGGGCTGCCTTTGTTAGAAGCGGTTCAATCCTGTTTTGGGCTAGTGGTGTCAGTGGAGAGAGCTGGGAGGTGGGAGGGGGAACCTCCTTTGCACGCCGCCCATTGGCTGCTCCGCTGTCAGGTGGTGCCGATGACTTAATATCTTCCAGAAGAGAATAGCACATATACATATAGAGATCAGAGAAATGCAGCCACAGATCCCCATCTACACCCTGATCACTGGGCCCATGGCCAGTCCTATTCCAGGCATTCCCTCCCTGTCCTGTACTGCAATAACTAATATGGTGTGTGCCTGAGATAAAACCTGCTCTGTGTATGAGCGGCTGAGAGTGTGTTGGGAATACAGATCAGCGATCACCACCGCACAGGTTAGCGCCATACAGGCTTCTCCTGGAGCCATAGACCAGTTGTAGTCTGTGGCAGTGGCGGGGGTTAATGCGGCTGCTCTCCGGTTACGTGCAGCTCGGGCAGGCGACTCTCACACAAGCTTGGTTATCTGCTGGGAGGGGGGGAGAGCCAAGCCGCACCCAGCCCTCCGCTTATTGGTGGCTGAGCTTTTGTTAGGCTGTTGCCATAGAGATGGCAGCGTTTTCTGATTGGCTCGCCCCTGTTGCTTAGGGCACCCGGGGGAACAGGTGGAAGGAAGTGGGCGTGGCCCGTGGTTGTGTAGGCTGGTTAACCCGTGCTGCTCTGCACAGTGTTCTAGAAGGCATGTATAATTGGGAAGAGATCTATATATGGTACAGGAGGGCTGGGGGGAGGGGGTACAGTCACCGACATGGCACTTCCTGTTCTGGGGACACACCAAGTTATAGATGTTGTCATAAATAAAAAAAGGTGGTTACTCTGTCATAAATCATTATAATTATTGATTGAAAATACTGTAATTCTCTGATGTCATGACATAATGTTTGTACCATTATTTTGTACACAATAAAAAAAGTTTGTAAACAAAAAAAAAAAAAAACAATTATAATACTATATACTCCCTTTACTGTAAAAGTCACCCAGCACTGCAACAAGTCACTATGTTCAGGATCTAGCTGTCTGCTACAGTAGTATGCTTTGTGTATAAATATCGTTATTTAAAAAAAAAAATCAAGTCTATGGAATTGTGTGAAGACCTGTATTCTCTAATGAGAAAACTACAAGTCCCAGCAGAAGGTGCAGCGTTCCCTGTGCCGGCCATATACCATGACCTCATCCCTTTAATAACCAAACACATAATAATTACACTGGTTCTGGTGCTAATTAAACTTGGTGCCCCAGAGTTACATATCTTGTAAGGAAATGGTTGTGCCCTTTAGCCCTGGTTCACATTAGAACGATGTCAAATCGCATGCCAAATCGGCGGCAAGTGCTGGCACCGCCTGAATTGGCGCAACGCTGCATTTACGGCTCCCCACCGATTCCCAAAAGTAGTTTCTGTACTACTTGTGGCAACTTCGGGGTGCGGATTTCCAAAGACGTCTGTGCAGAAACCCGCATATATGTCTCTGAAATCGCCCCCGAAGTCGGGGACTGACACGCGGGAATGAAATGGTGCGAGTTCAGCTGAATTCACACAATTTCATTCCCGCTGTCAGTGTGAACCTGGCTTTGAAAGTTGGATATCTTGCACCTCGAGACTAGCAGTGAGCACATGGCTAACTAAAAAATGGAAAAAAATAAATAATTATATAATAAAGTAGTAAAGGGGAAAAAAAAAATATATATATATATATATCTCTCTCTATCTCTCTCATTTATTAATGTAATAAAAAAAGAGGTGCACGTTTTTGGACTTTACAGTCCCTGTTACCCAATTAGTAGTTTGCCAGATATAGCCACGACCTCGCAGTTTCAAGGGGCAACATTCTGGAAACCTGGAAGGTTTATAAATAGTCCCCCCACCCCCTTCCCCCTGGCCAGGTCTCATCCGGGCTGATTTACTAAAATTGTATAGGGTGTTCATGAAATTTCATTTAGCATAGGGAAATGAGGTGACGCTGTTCTGACTTTAATCACGTGCAAGCAAAAATCCTTTTTTTATTTATTTGCATGATTCATTTTTCTTTGCCATGTGAATTTTTCCTTAGCTTGGTGAATGAGGTGAAGTTGTGCTGACTTTATTCATCCAATCACGTTGCTAGCAAAAATCAATTTTTATTTTTATAAAGGTGATTAGGTATTCTTTGCAATGTGAATTTTCCCTTTCCTCCACCTCCGTTCTACTTCCTTTAGTAAATCAAGCCCTGTCTGTTAAAATGACTAATGTCGCAAGGATTTCACAGGGCAACGGACAAAAGCGTGGCGAAAATTTCGAGGAATTTGTAGCCATGGGGCTCAGCAGCACATTGCCTGTGGCTGAGCACCCAGCATGGTCCCTACTACACCCGGAAGAAGGGGGGCGGAAAGCCTGGAAAGGAGTAGGCGGCGGCTAGCAGCAGCAGCAGGCTAGGTTGTGCTCCGCCATCTCTCTATCCAGCTACGTCATGTCTATGCATATGAGGGACTGGCTGAGGATCTGCTTGCACCGGTTCAGGCCGGTCCTCTCCTGCTAGAGTCTGTCTGGTGATTGACAGCTCAGCACTTGTTTACCACACTGTACAGCCGCTAGTGCTCTTTTCCAGGAGATTGCTGAGCTGGCATGAAGAAAAAAAAACTTTGCAGCAGAGAAGGGGAAACAAGAAGCTGGATTTTTAATATACAGAACACATTGTAGCTTTACAGAGAAAATAAAATGTAAAAAAAGAATATACAGTGACACATTCCTTCACTATGTGGTCTTTGTAGTCGGATCATGAGCCTTCTCCTTGGTGATCCTGCTACAGTCGTTGGTTTAGACTTAAATTAAATAAAAAAAATATAGAAGCATGTAATCCTTTTTTACATAATTGGTGTATATATTTTTTCTCCCATTTTTCTTGACTTGCTAGGCTGCCTTTTCTCCCCCTATACCCCACACACCCAAAATGACATGAACGATGTGCCCTGAATTGACCACGATAGCATGGGAAGGTCATGTTGTTTACTGCAAAATGGGTCCTTAATATCTCCATTCCATGACTGGGGTGTGACCTCAAAAGCTATGGACTGGGTTTTATTGATATCTGGTTAATTGCATTGTTCTCTCTCTCTCTCTCTCTCTCTCTCTCTCTCTCTCTCTCTCTCTCTCTCTCTCTCTCTCTCTCTCTCTCTCTCTCTCTCTCTCTCTCTCTCTCTCTCTCTCTCTCTCTCTCTCTCTCTCTCTCGTTCGTTAAGCAATGAAATCTGGTTCAGAAGAATTTAATGATTAAAACAAATTCAAGTACATTGTGAAATAATGAAATAGTTTCACAGCACTTCATGCCGACATCTTACATTGTGGGTTTCGTCATATCCTCGATGAAAAAGCATCGGTTAACAAACCCGTTCTGTACCTTTCCCTGGAATTCATAAAACACTTCAAAGAGACTCATTAGGAATCTGTCCCTGTCTTTGCAACAAATGGTGCAACTTTGCGACATTCACATTTAGGGGTATAGAAATCTGTTGCAGATTTACCTCAAACAATATTTTGTCTAGGACACAATACCTACATGTGTGAAGCCCTGCGTACCCTCACCTTGTATCACCAACATGGCGGTGTCTCTTAATGAATTTGTTGCAGATTTTACCTCAGACAAAATTCTGTCTGCAACACAATTTATTCAGCATAGAAGAGGCCCTATGTACCTCCACCTTGTTTCACCGACATGGTGAATTTGTCGCAGTAAGGTGTATAGGAAATAATTGCACATTTTACCCTAGACAAAAATGTTGTCTGCGACACAATGCCTACACATGCTACACATAATATTCAACCTGGAAGAGGCTCTATGTACCTCCACCTTGTATCACTGAAATGGCAGTATTTCTTAATTAATTTGTCGCAGTAAGGTGTATAGGAATAATTGCAGATTTACCTCAGAGAAAAATTTTCTGAGACACAATGCTTTCACATGCGACACAATTTATTCATCATGGAAGAGGCCTATTTACCTCCACCTTGTATAACCGACATGGTGGTGTTTCTTTATGAATTTGCCTCTGTAAAGTATATATGAATTCATCTGAGATTTACCAGGCAAGATTTTGTCTGCGACACAATACTTACACAAGCAACACAATGTGCTCCCAACATAGAAGAGGTCCTATGTACCTCCCACATTTCTTCACTGACATGGCGGTATTTGTTAATGAATTTGTCGCATCCATAGCGCCACACTGTAAAAGTGTTACACATGCAAATGACCAAAATTGGTTGCAAACAAAGTCACAGCTTCCATGAATCTGTGACAGTACTTTCTAATGCAGCCATAACGTGTCGCAAATGCTTTATTGAATTTATTTTATATAAAATGGCTTGCAGCCTCTGGTAAATTTGCAGTAAATGTTGTTGAACTGAACAGACACGTTTGAGGTAAATGGGAATATTTGAAGGTATTTTCTTTTTCTTTCAGATGATGATAACTCAGAAGAAGGACTGACCACTATTACTTCAGGACGCCATGAATATGCATTTAGTTTCGAGCTTCCACAGACGTAAGTATCTTCTAATGGTCTTTTGTTAGACTACACCACTCCCTAGCAGTAGTATATTGACCTGCCCTACACGTACTATGAGGGATAATGCCACCACATATTAGTTCTATGACACAGATCTACTCCTGCCTTTGTCCTATATCTTTTCAGAAGCCCTGCTTTTGTCAGTTCAATGACAATGTACATTCTAATGTACACAATTCAGACCCTTCTACCTAAAACACCTGCCTATGTGGCTTTGTCTACTAAACATGCTTTGCATGAACCAGCACCAAGCTGGATTTTAATGTTCCCTGACTGAAGCACCGTCACTAATTTTGCCTTCCTCTTTTGTACAGACCACTTGCTACCTCATTTGAAGGGAGACACGGTAGTGTACGGTATTGGGTGAAAGCAGAATTGCACAGAGCCTGGCTGCTACCAGTAAAATTAAAGAAGGAATTCACCGTGTTTGAGCATATAGATATCAACACTCCTTCATTATTGGTAAGACATATATATATATATATTGTTTCTTTTTTATAAAAGGAGATTTTTCTAAGCGTAATAAACGCCAGTAGACGTTAGATTATTTGTCATTAGACATTTACTTCAGCTAGAAATCTATGTTTTCTGACTGTACAATTTGCACTAATTTTTAGCAGCCATTATAACAATATTTGCAATTATAACTAATCTGCATACTGCTTTCATGACCATAAGCAAACATGGCATCTGCTGTAAGTTTGGCTGGCCAGTTATTAATCACTTGACCATTTGTATGAGCTGGATAAATAATTTATACATTAGCAAACTCCAGCACAGAGAATCTTGAGTATGTTATGAATTTTCATTATCTTTAGGCTGTGGCGGTAGCTGCTTTCTTAACTTTTCCAAGACCAGTGAAATGCAGCTTTATAAATTCACAAGTATCTCATAAAATTTAGTCAGGCTTCATGGGCATTTAGCTGGCATGTGTCAGAGATTGCAGTTTCTTAAAAACACAGCAGACTGCATTCTACATTGGTTCAACTAACAAAATGGCTTTGTAGGCCGCAAGCACTAGACAGGACAGCTTAAGTTATTTGTTGGCTCTGCGTTATACATTTAGGATTTATAATAATGTATATATTTTTTTTCTTTCTTTCTTTTGCAGTCACCACAAGCAGGCACAAAAGAGAAAACGTTGTGTTGTTGGTTTTGTACCTCAGGTCCCATATCCTTAAGTGCCAAAATCGAAAGGAAGGGCTATACACCAGGTAAATATATATTTACCTTTATGTAGAAATGTATTTTTTTATTTTTGCTGGGCATTGTTTTAGCTTTACGAAGTTAGATTGGCAAATAATGCCTTATGAGTTATATTAAATTATGAATTGGTTTTAGATAAAAAAAATTCTCTCAGGCTGGTACTGCAAACCCTCTAAAGCTCATTTCTATCTTCTTGAAGGTGAATCAATTCAAATCTTCGCAGAGATTGAGAATTGTTCTTCCCGGATGGTTGTACCTAAGGCCGCCATATATCAGACACAGACTTTCTATGCCAAAGGGAAAATGAAAGAGGTGAAACAACTTGTTGCCAATTTACGAGGAGAGTCCCTATCTTCTGGAAAAACGGAGACCTGGAATGGCAAGCAGCTTAAAATCCCTCCCGTCTCCCCTTCCATCATCGACTGCAGCATAATCCGTGTGGAATATTCTCTCATGGTACGTGGGACAAAACGACACTCATGGCTTCCAAATGTCTAATCCTATTTATTGTGGCTGTAGTGGCCCACCATGTAACTACAATCCAGTCAGTACAGCAGACATTAGCAGAAAATGGTCTTTTTTTTTTTTTTTTTTATGAAAAATGGCGGTTTTATAGTGGACGTTTGTGATATTACATTTATTTAGCTAGCTGCATTTTGGCCAAATACTATTGCTGGGGAAAACCAAAGAAAACAAAAAACAAAAATGGTTACAGTATTGGTGCTATTGGACTACGCAAGTTACTTTTTCATAGATCTTTGTGCCCATCAACTTTCTTATAAACTCTATCTACAATAGAAATTTGGAATAAATGCTTAAAACTAACCAAGCACTTGGGCAGATTTAGTCTGATCTGATGACTGGCCTGTGTATGTGGTGGAAATGATTCCCACAGTGTGTCTATAGTGGACATATTTCAAAGATGTAGACTTGGAAATCCTAAGAGAACAATAACCATGTATAGCTTAGGGGCTGAAGCACAAGTATTAATGTTTTAGTTTACAGGATACAACAGAAGCTAAATAAATATAATCATAAAATGAAAACCAAAAAAGTATAATGGACATGTTTTCTTGCTATTAAGTTGATTTCATCTTTAACTTTTTTAGGTATATGTGGATATTCCAGGCGCAATGGACTTATTCCTTAATTTACCGCTAGTCATTGGAACAATTCCCTTGCATCCATTTGGCAGCCGGACATCAAGTGTTAGCAGTCAGTACAGCATGAACAATTGGCTTGGCTTTGTCCTACCTGAACGACCTGAAGGTAATTTCCCAATTCTGTGTACCTTTTCTCTTCTGACAGATGTTGCAATCCATCACATTCTTTCACGTGCTGTTCTTTGGCCACAAGCATGTACACGGTCATGCAGTATTGTTACATAAGGTCCAGGATGTAAATGCAACGGTTCTATTGCATGTGCTCAGCGCTGAGGTTTAAAAGTAGCAAACACCTAAAACTAACTTCCATAGTTGCTCTTTATTATACATGCTGTTATACTTTCCTTTTTTTGGGGGGGATTTTCTTAAATGTGTTTTCTTTTGTTCCAGCACCCCCTAGCTATGCTGAAATTGTCACAGAAGAGCAGAGACAAAATCTTTTATCATCAAATATTTGTGATAATTTCGAGTTGGCACTTCAAGGACCACTTTTTGCATATATTCAAGAATTTCGTTACTTGCCTCCTCCTCTCTACTCAGAGGTAAGCATATTCTTCTGGGAAGCAATAAATGCGTTCATTCTCTTATTGTATATGCCACCGATTCTTTTGTTATGGGGTTGTGAATCATTCTTTTGTCAAGTTCCAGCAGCCCACTAGAATATAACTGTCTTTCCTTGCATTAAGAGCAGATTAAAAATAAATTTTATTTAATTCCACAAAATGATTGTTAATAAAGCCCTTGTTTAAGGCGACTAGCTATTGACTTGACTTTCGTATCACATGACCGACATCCCACTAGCTCCGTGACCATAATGAGAATGTCACAATCCAAATTACACAATACAAGTAGCTTTTTGTTTGTAAGCATAGGAGCAATGCCAGCACAATGACCAGTTCAAAAGAGCCAGTCCCCCTTCATGTGTTACAGAGAGATTACGGTAATTCAGAGCCTAAGATTACAGTTGAGCAACATAATCTGTATGGAAGTTTATTTTATAACTAACCCAAATTTATCCATTCATAAAATACTTTTTGAAAGGATAGTGGATGCTTTCTGAAGTTCAGATGTATACAATAATCTGTGTGAGGGCACAACATTCTAATACAGTTCAGTTCAACAGACAGGGAAAATACTGCATATAATAACCAGTGTTGTCTTTAGCAGTTTGTATTATAAGACAAAAAAAAAAAAACCTAAGCATTGCAGATTGTTTCAAATCATCTTCCACAAAGTAATAACATTCACATCTAAGAGCGCTGAGTAACTGAGGGCAAAAATAAATCTAAATCAGAGTAATGAAGTTGTCATTTACATACACTGAGGGGATTTACTAAAACCGGAGCACTCAATAAGCTTTGATAATAAAACCTGGAAGCTGAATTGAACAAGGTGAAGTTAGAAGCTGATTGGCTACTATGCACAGCTGCACCAGATTCAGAGTCCTCCAGTTTTAGTAAATTTCCCCCAATACGACCAAACTTTTGGGGACATCCTATTTTAAATGAGGTAATAAATATGGAGTTGCTCATGTCGGTTTCAGTTGGAACAGCCCCATCTCATCTGGGAAGGCTTTCCACATGAATGTTTCTGTGGGAATTTTACCCATTCAGCCAAAAGTGCTTTTGTTAAGTCAAGTATTGATGATGCTGCATAAGAAGACCTGGATTGCAATCAGATTTTCACTTCATCCTAAATGTGTTCAGTAGTGTTGAGGTCAGGGCTGTATGTGGGATACTTGCGTTTCTCTACTCCAGAATCCTCAATTTTTGGGGGTTATTTTCTAAAGGCAACTCCACAAGTGCAAAATGCACTTAGAAGTGCACTTGAAGTCGCTGTAGATCCGAGGGGGACATGCAAGGGAAGAAAAAACAGCATTTTAGCTTGCACATGATTGGATGATAAAATAGCAGATCTACCCCTCAGATTTACAGCGACTGTACTTCCAAGTGCACTATCAGTGCAATTTGCCTTTCGTAAATAACCCCCAATGTCTTTATGGACCTGGCTCTGTGCGCAGGGGTGCAGTCATGCCGAAACCGAAAATGCCTTTCCCAAACTATTGCCAAAAGGATGGAAGCATACATTCATCTTAATAAAGCTTTGTACTCTGTAGCAGGAACAGTACCCTTCACTAGAAATGGTTACATATAAAAATTTGGAAGGGACTTAATCCTTTCATCTGTGATGACTCGTCTTCACATTGCATCCCATTATGCTGATTGTACACCATTTGGTCTTTTACTGTATTCCAGCTTTTGAGTTTGCTCGTTCTACTTTTAGTAATAAAAATTTGGAGGGGTGTCCACATACTTTTGATCATCTAGGGGTTGATTTACTAAAACTGGAGAGTGCAAAATCTGGTGCAGCTCTGCATACAAACCAATCTGCTTCCATTTTTTGTAAAACCTTTTTTTTTTTTTTTTTTTTTTTTTTGTCAGCTTACTATAACAAGCTGAAGTTAGAAGCTAATTGGCTACCATGTACAGTTGCACCAGATTTTGCATGCACCAGCTTTAGTAAATCAACCCCATGGTGTATGGATTGAGACCACTGCATTAGCTGGGAACTTCTTCTTCTCTTTTTATTTTTAGTAAGGCATTAATATGAGTCAGGAAACATATGTCTCCTGCCTCTACTTAGACAGGAATTCATGAGGAATTCTTGCCATCCCATATACATCCATAATAAGAAGCAATGCATAGAATAAGACATGTTTAAAATGTGAACTTGCAGAAAAGATGTGTTGTGTAAGTCCTTTTTGTGTGTGTGTGTGTGATATATATATATATATATATATATATATATATATATATATGTGTGTGTGTGTGTGTGTATATATGTGTGTATATGTATGTGTGTGTGTATATATATATATATATATATATATATATATATATATATATATATATATATATATATATATAATGATTTTAATAGATGTCAGGTAGACCTTACTAAAAGTGAAACTAAAGTGAACAAATTTAGATTCGTGAGCAGGCAGGATCTCTACTTGCCTGCCTGTTCACAATCTTCTTTAGAATGTACACTGAGTTGCACATGCAAGTCATTGTACACTCAGGATGCTCCATTGCCAAATGAATTGCCTCCCATGCACATGTGGAGGAGTTCAATCGTGCCCTAGCGAGACATTGAGACCAAAGAGGAAGGTTGCAAACATCATGGAGCAGTGAGTATTTGCAGGCTTTTTTATTTTTTCCCAAAAAGGTCACAAAAACAACTCGACCCTTTTTAGGGTTACCGAAAAACATCAACCTCAAAAGATATCACAATATATGCAGAAAGTGAGGTGGAAACAAATATAACAATATGCAAGTCAAAAAATTTAGTAAGTATGTTACCTCCTAAACATAGAACACAGGCCTTGTTTTTTAAAGAGTGGGCTGTAGGAAACCTTTTTTGCCACCCAGTTATTTTTCCAACCAGGTTTGTAAATTTACAAGGATTCTGATTGGTTGCTATGAATCCTTCCTAGTCTCTGTAAAGCAACCTGTATAAATGTTTTAATGCTTAAACACTGTTTGCATACTTTTTCTGGAAATTTATTAACTTAATTCCATAGTATGTTGATCCAAATGCTTTGTTCTCCACAGGTTGATCCAAACCCAGATCAGCCCATTGAAGACCATCCTTCCTGTCCATCTCGCTGAAGGGATTTGATATATATTCCGCTGATGAGAGACTAACTGAACTGCCAACAGTGAGAATTGGCAGCCATTATGGAGACGCACTTTCCCAGAAACGCAGTCTGAGTCTCGCCATGGAAGTTGCAGACTGAATCAACCTGTGGTCATGATTTTGGCGCTTGCAGCTTTGTAACACGTTTTGTGCTCCATACTAAATGGAAGTTGGACTGCCTTGCTGTCGGCACAACGAAGTCGCTGCGCTCCTACAGCACGCGGTCAAGCAACAAGATGCTCAGCACGCAGTGAAAGAGGTTCAGGATTCCTCTGTCACTCTGAAAATTTGCACACCTTCAGTGTGTATGTAGAGCAGCTTGGAATCACTACAGCTTTCCTTTTCCTCCTCTGCTTGGTTGTGTTGTTCACACCATGAAGCACATGAAAGCTTTGAGAGACTATACAATGACAAATGCACTATTTTTTTTTTTTTTTTTATATAATTTTTTTTGTTGTTTGGTTTATTTTCTTATTTTTTTTGGTTGTAGCCTGGGCTCTACCTGCATATTGACATGCTTAGTACTGTCCTGTATGGCTGCATGTGCATCACCGTCAGCTTGCATACAGCAATGGATCTTCTTTACACACATTTAATGCCTTCACGCCAATCCTTATTGCTGTTATGTTTTGCGGCCTACTGTTCTAGAATAGCAACGATTCCAGTGGGTTAGATAAAGAAGGAGAAAAGGTGCAAGTACACAAGACTGTCATCAAGATTGTACACCTTTTTTAGTTTCTTTCAAAGACATGTTGCCTTTATACTGTCACCCCAAGCAGGATTTTGTTACAGACTTCCTACAAATCACTTAATCTCAGGAGATATCATCACTTGCCAAACTTTGGAATGCTATTTGTGTCTTTTTATGTTGCACTGTACCACGTAGGGAGTTTATGGAGTGGTGTTAGCTGATAACATGCACAGAAAAAAGCAAAATGTCTTTTTGCTGTCTAGTTCCTTCTTTCTAATAGTCCCCTCAACTGGTTTAAATGCAATTTGACGCACAAGAAAACAGTAGTTCTGCACAAGCACTCAACATGTCAATAGTACATTGGTGTTTTAGTGGAAGGAATGGGCACCTGGGCTTGTAATTCCTTTTTATGCAATGTTAGTGAGCAGTGTTAATAGACTTTGTGCTGTAAGATACAACAAAGAGCCGACGCATGAGCACTCAAAGCCTTCACTAAGAGAATCTGAAATCCAGGCAGATGAGTAACAAGTGCTGATGTACGACATTTGTTTTTTTTACTTTGCATCACTTTAAGTTCTAACAGGAAGCTGACATCGGCTCATTAACACAACTCTCAAGTTGTACTTGAGAGATCGAATATGGAAAAGTTAAAGTACAGCCTAGTTTGTACCAATGCCTATAGGATAGCGTGTGAGGAAATGAACCATGTATTGTGGTAAAGTAACATCAGTTTATTGATCCATCCTTTTTGCAAGTGTCCTTTTTGAAAACTAATACATTTAGTAAGTATTTCCTTTTTTAATTATAAAAAATAACTTCCAAAGTGAAGACATCCTTTTTTAGTCACGTTTTAAGTGATTCATCTGACGTTTGGTTTTCTCTATCTGACATAATACCGATTTTTAAGAGGAAGTGACAGTAGTTTTGACAAATCCCCCCCACCACCCTTGTTATTTTAACCTCTGCTGATCAGTTTTGCATTAAAGCATTATACGTGTTGGTTTTTATTTTTTATTTTTTCCTGTATTCATTTGATCAAAACTATTGTTCCATATTTTTTTTCCATGATTTTGAAAAGTGGGAACAATCCCTAATTGCCTGCAGATCAGTAGGCAAAGGTTATGTCTATATAGGGTAGACCAATATTAATAGCCACTGCAAATGTATGTGAGATTTAGCATTGTTGAGGCCACTGGCACTGTATCGCATGAAATGTGGTAAATCAAAAAAGCTTCAAACTTCTGCAAAGTTTGTGGAAATATTTATTTACTCTGTTGTTTAGAGGCATTATTTTTTCTCTTTATTTTTTATGTACTGGTCAGTTTCATGTGTAGTCCAGTATTCAAGATGGTTTCCTAACTAGGAACAAAACAAATTAAATCCAGATTTCTAGAAAATAAAAAAAAAACAAAGTGCAATATTTCATGTATGCTTATAGATACTAATCTATGGCTATTTTGTTTTACTTGTTTTACTTGTTTTTGTTTTGGTGCTGAAAAATGTTATTGTAGGCTCCAGTTCAAGGCATACTTTATGTGGAAAATGTTACATTTTCCTAATGTTCTTCCTTGTTTAAAAGAAATAAAAACATGTTCCTTTTTTTTATAACCTTGTCTGGGATTTTTTGTTTCTTCTGGCATTGCTAGTGCTAATCTAAATGATCAAATATTTAAAAATTTTGTCACAAAGGTCTTTTATCTGTGGTTTAGACCTCCGTGTTAAAGTGGAACTTTACCCGCAACAACTTGATAAAAATAATATAAACAAGAAGATAATGCTGCGCTGAATAGGGGATAGAAGAAGGGAGATGATGAGTGCACCTAATGAACATACAAGTGATATTCAAAACATAACATCAAAGGTAATAACCAAAATATGAATATATCCAAAGTGATGATAAGTGCTGAGTCTGGTTGTGCACATGCATCAAAACAAATCCTCAGGCTGATGCTGAAGTGACACAAAACACGATAACTAAGTGAAAATCATTCGAAAAATAAACATAGAATAAGATGATGATCTGTGTTCTTGTGCAGAAAACTGTGACTGGTTAGGGAAAAACTATTTGTGACGGTGCTGGTGTCGGATGATCCAAAGTAAAGTAACGTGGTTGAAAGGGAAATTTCCTATTTCCCTTATGATTAGTGTGGGTGTCCCCTTACCTTACTGCTGTAAGGCAACAGCATATAAAGATATAGGCAGGTGAATTCGGCGTGTATCCCGGTCCGTTCCTGGTATAGCGTCTCCTAGCGCTGTATAGCCTCTAACTTTACTGGGGTGGCACACTGAACTTCCACTTGGTATAATAGTAACCCTCGCAGAGAAAAGGGGAAATGGATGCGCCAATAGTGTAATATATTTAAAATAACTTTATTGGCAATAAAAACATCAAGAAAGGTACTCACAAAAGTTGCATGTAAGAGCACATAAAAACGAGCAGCGAGCTCGCAAATGTCACCTCTGGTGTCTCGACGCGTGTTCGTCACGTTCACATGACTTCATCAGATCATATATCTTCTTGTTTGTATTCATTTTGGTTTTTGATATACCTCCAGTGCTGCAGCAGTACCCTCTCCCTTTCCCTCTCCCTACCTCTTTGGTAGCGCAGTAATACCTACCATTTATCTGGATAAAAATAATGTTTGGCAAGAAATGTACATGCCACAATTATGCCTCTACAAATTTGGCACAGTGCCTAAAAACAGATCAACTGAGCAAGTGCATGCTCTGAAACGCGTTGTTTCCCCTACACTGCGGTGACGTCACACGCTCACGGGCCTGCACGCGGAGCACTTCCATCTCCTCCAGCCACTGAGAGGACTAGCCGGCTTCCTCCTGGCATATTTCGGTCACCACTGCTGGACATTCCGCTCACACAGGACACGCCAGAGACTGATCCAGGAGCTTTCATCTCCCAGGAGCCTGTTATCCCTTACTTCTATGTAAGTATCGGATTACATGTTATTGTATACATTAAAACTTGCACTCCTTCTTCTTTTTTTTTTTTTTTTTTTTCTTTTTTTTTTTTTTTTCTTGTCTTATCTACCAGAGTTGGCTTCGGTCACATGAAAAGCTGTGCCCTCAGTGTTGGTCTTATGAAGGAGATGTTATAAACATCCACCTCTAAAGACAGTTTGTCTTACAATTTTATATGGACATTTTTTAAACCCCTACCTGTGGACTTTACCCTATATATTCCCATATTAACTGAACTTTCGATTTCCATATCCTGCGCGCCAGCATATGTATATTGTATTAAAGTGGTTGTAAACCCACTTTAACAACATGCACCTACAGGTAAGCCTAGATTAAGGCTCACCTGTAGGTGCATGAAATATCTCCTTAACCTACACGGTTAAGGAGATATTTGCTAAAAACACAGCACCGATGACGTCACACGCATGCGCACTAGCGGGCCGGCATCATTGTCGGTTTTCTGAATGGGATCTTGCCGGCCCGAGCGCGCATGCGTGGGACGTCATCGCCGCTCCGGCCAATCACAGCGGCGATAACGGGAAGAAGCCCCGAGCGGACATGGCGGCGGCACCGGAGAACGAGGAGGACTTCGGGGACTTCGATTTCAGGTATGTGACACATAATGAGCTAGTATGCTATGCATGCTAGCTCATTATGCCTTTCTCTTGCAGGGGTATGTTTAACTAAAGTTGTGGAGGGTTTACTTCCTCTTTAACTGAGCTTGTGCAGGGCAGGGTGAGACAGTGGGGTTTATTTACTAAATGCAAATCAACTTTGCACTACAAGTGCACTTGGAAGTGCAGTCCCTGTAGATTCGAGGGGGACATGCAAAGAAAATAAAAAACAGCATCTTTGCTTCTACATGAATGGATGATAAAATCAGCAGAGCTTCCCCTCATTTCAGATCTTTCCCTTAGATTTACAGCAACTGCACTTCCAAGTGCACTTGTAGTGCAGAGTGGATTTGCCTTTAGTAAATCAACCCCAGTGTGTTACTGGATTGGAAATAGTATAGGCATTTATTTTTAATGTTTTGCATAGGCTTTCCCCTTTTTGCAGGTATAGCTATGTGTCAATGTACACATTGGCGTTTAGGTGAGGTTAAACCTCCCTCTCCTGAACGCAGAAGAATCGTGTTCAGGATAGGAACATTTAGACCTCCGGCTGCGGTCAGGGTAGGCTAGTGTATATGTAACCCAAGACTTAATTTTCTGACTAAAGTTCCACTTTAATACACCCACAGCCAACATTAGTGCTTAGCAGTTGGAAGATGCTAAATGCAATGAGTGATCTTTTAATGACTGCCAATTAGACCATAAAAAAAATTACATCTAATGAATGGCTAGACAACCTTTTTAAAATGATGTGGGTGGAGATGTGACCTCCATTAAATAAGTAGCCATGACTCGGTTGAGTGCATCAGGAAGTAAGTATATGGGGGAAATTTTTTTAATAAAAATGACGCTAGGACGTTCAGACTTGATGGATCCAGACCACATCGGGGAGCATTCTGCAGTAATACAGCCTTGGTAGCTCTTGCTTTTGACTTGTCCCATAGGCCTCCTTTTATTCAGAAACTTTTTCCACATACTTAAGGGGTTTTCACCAGCAGAAAAGGCTAAACCCGCGTGGTCTTATGTTGGGGGGGAGGGGATGTATTCTGGCATGGGGTCTTGGAGTGAGGACCAATTAAAAGGAACAATAGAGGAGTGCTATCCTCTCTCTAGTTAAAGGTGGTCCTGTGAAGGCAGGGAGCAGAGATAACCCATCATATGCCAACAAGAGGAGGATCGGGAAAGACCTTTTAAACCGATGGCTAGGCAACCTTTTTGAAACAGAACTGCTTTAAACAGGTGGCATAAGTGTATAAGGATCCCTAATGGCTGTGTTGGAAATAAAGATGGATTCTTAAAAGTTTTGAGTTCATCCGTGAGTGTTTATCACATGACCAAAGTAAAAGATTCACTAATAACTGCTGGTGAATGATGAAAAGGGAAGGTGAGAGAGAGGGCTCTCTCAAATAAATGAGATTTTAAATGGAGACACTGATTCTGTTTGTAAGGTAAGCACACTAGACAAGATATGTAAAAATATATAAATTAATTAATATGATAGTAAAAACAAAAGAACA
Organism: Rana muscosa; assembly: GCA_029206835.1. Classification (NCBI taxonomy): domain Eukaryota; kingdom Metazoa; phylum Chordata; class Amphibia; order Anura; family Ranidae; genus Rana; species Rana muscosa. The sequence goes on from CM055116.1 coordinate 1,064,234,112, forward strand.
ATTAACATAGACGATAGAAGAGTTGAAACAAGATACTTTGTTGTGCAGATAGCCAACATGTTTCGCACATAAGTGCTTCATCAGGGCCTTGCACTCATTGTTTTTACTATCATATTAATACATTTATATCTTACATATCTTGTCTAGTGTGCTCACCTTAAAAACAGAATCAGTGTCTCCATTTAAAATCCCATTTATTTGAGAGAGCCCTCTCTCACCTTCCCTTTTTACTGTTCACCAGGAATTGTTTCTGGAAACTATCCAACTTGTCTATATACTCTCTGCTGGTGAATGATGTACCTAGTACCAACAATGGCTCAACCACACCAAATGGACAATAACATAGTTTTGATCTTGTGCTACATAAGGTCAAAAGGATAAAGGAGCATTAACTCCTTTTTATACTGTATCATAATTATATGAAAGCATTACTTTTATTTATATATATATATATATATATATAATGTGGCTTTACTTGTCAAGCACCAATTAAGTAAACCAAAGAGCCATTATAATAAAACATTACAGTATGTACTGCATGTAAAATTGTATTTCTCTAATTAAAGAGGTTTCATGTGTTTGTTAACCAAACAGATCAGAACTTAAAAACTAGCGATGCCCCCATGCTTTTTACTGACACAGTGTCCTTAATGGAGGTCAAATAATTTCCAATCTACCTTCTGATCTACAATTACATCTCATGTTCTCCCTTGGGTGTGCCCATTTCAATGACTAAAACTTTCCATTCCCTCCAGTGCCCAAGTAGCAAGTTTATAATGTGTGACTAGGGCTGCAGATAACTGAATCTTACCCAGCCTGCTAAAAAGTGATTATCTTTCCTTCCTGATATTATATATCAATTCTTTCCAGGCTGACAGACATGTAAATATACCGTATCACACGCTAGTTTTCACAAGGCGTTCCTGGATCAGCACCTACGACAGAATGGGGAGAAAGAAGTACCTTGGCAGAATCCAATTTGGTCCAGTTCCTGCTACTTCTGCCTTGTCTGACCACCCTTGGACGGTCATGGGTAGACTGGGGACAGGGTCATCAGCTCATTCCTTTACTGACAGATCAACTTTACAGTGCCTTTAGAAATTATTCCTACCCCTTGAAATGTTCCACATTTTGTCATGTTACAACAAAAACTTAAATGTATTTTATTGGGATTGTATGTGATAGACCAACACAAAGTGGCACATAAGTTTGAAGTGGAAGGAAAATGATAAATTGTTTTAAATAGTTTTTTTTTTTTACAAATCTGAAAAGTGTGGCGTGCATTTGTATTCGGCCCCCTTTACTCCTGATACCCCTAACTAAACTCTGGAGGAACCAATTGCCATCAGAAGTCACCTAATTAGTAAATAGTCCACCTGTGTGTAATTTAATCTCAGTATGAATACCGCCGTTCTGTGAAGCCCTCAGAGATTTGTTAGAGAACCTTATTGAACAAACAGCATAATGAAGGCCAAGGAACACACCGGTCAGGGATAAAGTTGTGGAGAAGTTTCAAGGGGTATGAATACTTGTTAAAGGCACATGAATGCTGTGGCAAAATACTTTTGTAAGAATCTGCATTAAATCCACCACAGAATCTATGCAATGTATATGGTAAATTCAGAGCCAGAGTAAAGCCAACTGATGCCATAAGCACACAACTGCCCCCCCCCCCCCCCGGATCCCAATCTGCTCCTCCACAGATGCATACTTACCGTGATCTGGCCTCCATTGTTTATTTACATCCAATGCCGCAAACTCGTAGAAGTCTATGGGGCACGTCTACTGCTTTTATTGGTTATTCCAACCCTGGTCACATTAAAGGGCTGAGCTGTTAACCTTGCTCCACAAAGTCTTCTTTCCAGCAGGCTAAAAAAAAAAGGATGTGATGTTGGTGATTGTAATGAGATCGATAAAGTGATTGGTATACTTACCTGCTCTGTGCAATGGTTTTGCACAGTGCAGCCCTGATCCTCCTTGTCTCCAGACTCCCGCCAGTTCTCCTGGCTCCTCCTTCCTTCTGAGCTCCCTTCTAGCAAGTGGCTTGCTATGGGGGGAGGAGACAGGCACTTATGCCGATCCCAAGATGCACTTTGTGTGTCCATTGACACACACAGTGCAGCTCCACCTGGCTCCTCACAGGCTCCCTCTGCTGCCTCCAGGCAGATCAAGCTCAGGTAGGTATAAGGGGGCGCTGGGGGGGGGGGGGGGGAGATGAATACAGCATTTTTACCTTAATGCAAGGAAAGCATTAATTGAAAAAAAAACAAACTGAATTTTATTGTTCGCTTGGATAGTGGACAACAATTTATTTTTTATTTTTAAGGACGTGTCGCTAAACTGTCAGAAGGATAGTGCCATTTATTTTTGGTATCTGGCTTTTATAATAACATACTTAAATTATAACAAAACTGTTAAGTGTATATTGCCCAGGTAGACTGTCATCACACTATAGAGAATTGTGCACTATTTACCAGCTGACCACAAAACACATTTAGAACCGGCCAAGGTCATTGTTCGCATGCGCCACTGCTGAGTGAATGACTTATTCATCATTCAGGAGATATAAACATCAATAGTGCAAATATTACATGTGTACTGTGCACTTACATTTTTTTTTATGCAGGATCTCGCTGCCAGCAAGATCCTGCGTAAATAGTATAGTATAGTATACACCAATGTGCATGAGGCCTTATAAACAATAAGCAAGCTAATATTCAAATGCAGATTTTGGATTGGATTTTTTTAAAACATCAATCTCTAAATGATTGCTACTGTTGGTAACATACCAACACATACACACTATAGAATCCTGACTACCTTTCTGAACTGAACTCCACTAAAATACTGGAGTTTTAAGGCAACTATTATGAGAACTGTAATATGAAAACTATTTATGGGTGAAAGCATATTCACTACTACATTTTTAAACAAATTGGGGGTACCTGTCACAATACAGCTGTGAGAAGCCTTGGGTGGGAGCTGACACTTTTTGACTTAAAGGCTATGTACTAATTTTGGGGATGAGACAATGAATTGGTTCCTCTGCCCATGGACCAGTATGCATAACAGGAATAGATGAATGGCAGCTTCCCATCTGAGGATTCTTACTTCATAGAAGATCCCCTTTTAAAATTAGAAGCAATGGTCTGAGCTAGTGCAGGATAGTTATAGAAGAAGGTGGGGGCTAACAACTGAGGAGTTGGATTGGATCCATCTTGTCAGTATGGCTTTTTTGTCTCACAAAATACCTTTTTTTTATTTTTATTCTTTTATAAAAAAAATTAAGAAATACAAAACCGCACATGAAGGGCTTCGAGAGAGGCATGTCAGCCTTCGTAAAAAAATAAATAAGTAAATAGCATAATTTAAAGATTAGACATTAAGTGGAAAACAGTCAAATTGCTATCACTTATCCCTTAAGCTCCGTACACACAGGCAGAATGTTGGGAGACATTTGCCGGTACAAAAAATGCCGGCCGACAGTCTGCCCGTGTATATGTCGGTCTGTCCGACAAAAGCAGGCCGTTCGGCTGGCTTCTGTTGGATGTGCATGCTGGAAAACCAACATCCAACCTACTCCCGATCAGCGCTCTCAGCCAATGGCAGAGAGCGCTGTTAGGAGTGTTCTGGTGGGGGGAGGCCATTCCCCTCCTGTCAGAACACAATAGCTCAGCGGGGGGGGGGGGGGGGGGGAGAGATCGCTGAACTAACCTCGCATGGTTAGTACAGCGACTCCTAACCGGAGCTGCTAGTTCCATGGGTTGCACGAAAAAAACACTGTGGTATGTACCCGGCTTTAGGAGTGGAAGCACAATGGAGGAAAAGCATAAAAATGAGACCCCAGCTACTTGTCTAAATTGTAGGCCACTAGAGAAGTGAAATTAATTGGAGAGTCCTCGTGGTAACAGGAAAGAGGGAATGAAAGGAGCTGAGGAACAATTCGGATTCAGGATTTCAAGTTTGCCCAAGGAGTTGGAAAGTTCTGCCTTCATGTACCAGTTAGTGAACATAAAGGGTTTGCATGTGAGAGGAAAGCTCCATCAGTGAAAAAGAGTGTTCCATAAAATGCCTCCACCTGGCAATAAAGCATTGAGTAGCCCGAATGTTCTGCGTAGTAGTGTTCAATTTCTCTAAGGTAAATAAGGTCATCAATCCTTGCTTCACAGCTGATTTATAAGGTGAGGAGGAGTGGATCCAAGTTTGAAGTAGTGCCCTGCATGCAACCAAGAGGCAAATATGAATCTATTGGGTAGGCACCGGGCTACAGAAGGTAATGACAGGTCGGTACGGTAGAATCTTCACATCCAAAGAGGCATATCATTGGGTTCTTAGGAATTCCCATGGTATGTACCTGGGCAATATAGGCCAGGACCCTATCCCAGAACAAAGAGACCAAGGGGCACTTTCAAAGCTGATGAAACAGGTTAGGGCAGGAAAAGATTTCCAATCTAGTCAGTTCCTTCTGTGATTCCCTAATGTAATGGACATAATGTAGCAGGCATGTAGATTGGCATAGAGGTTGAGTAAACCTTGTTATTGTTTTCATATATTTAAAGGAGTTGTAAAGGTACATTTTTTATTTTCTAAATAGGTTCCTTTAAGCTAGTGCATTGTTGCTTCACTTACCTTTTCCTTAGATTTCCCTTCTAAATATTTTTTTTCTTTGTTTTCTTTGTCTGAATTTCTCACTTCCTGTTTATCCTCCAGTAAGCTGTTCAGTAAGCTGTTCTGGATGACTCCACACCACTCAGGTGATGGTGTGGAGTTCAGTGAGGAGAAACAGGAAGTGAGAAATTCAGACAAAGAAAACAAACCTTTAGAAGGTAAATCAAAGGAAAAGGTAAGTGAAGCAACAATGCACTAGCTTAAAGGAACCTATTTAGAAAATAAAAAATGTACCTTTACAACTCCTTTAATGGCTGTCTGCCTTGTTACTGCTGTCTGAAAGATCTCCCCTTACTTCATATGACCACTGCCATTGGGACCAAAAGTTAGGTGAATTTGCCCAATAAACAATCCCTCTGTCTTAAAATTATAATAGCTATCAGTTTGAGTTGAATCAGTTAGATTGCTGGGGCAGTTTTGTAAGGTGGTATTAGGTTTAGAACAGAACATATATTTTTAATCATGATACTCAGTATGTTTTTCTCTGTGGCATATATTTTTCCATGTATTTTTTTCCATAATAACCTTTCACTGAGTGTATCTGAAGTATGCTTGACTAATCTGTTTCTGACAATGCATAGCTTGTTTTTAAGCATTGCTTTATGTTCTAGGAAATGGCTGATCATTCCTAGAATTTGTTGTTGGGAACAATACTCCATTGAGAATCATATCATCAACAGTTTTGTCTCTCTGTAATACAGTGGTTCCCAACCTTTTTTTTACTTGCGTAGACTTTGCCAATCCTTTTCCATAAATTGTACCCCTCAATGTGGTTGGGGCAGAGGGATTAACGTGCAGAGGTCAGGAGTGCATAACACAAAGAGTTCAGGAGTCAGAAGTGTGTGATGTATAGAGTGCAGGGGTCACGAGTAAGTAAAGTACAGGGGTCAGGGGTGCCTAATGCACACAGTGCAGGAGTGCCTAATGCACAGAGTGCAGGAGTCAGGAGTGCCTAATGCACAGAGTGCAGGAGTCAGGAAATGGTAAGACACAGAATACAGGGCACAGGAGTAAGTAAAGCACAGAGTGCAGGGGTCAAAAGTAAACCATCTCTAGCCCAGATTACTTCCCTCTGCCTCAATTAAAAGTGAAATGCATGAATGTAAATGTAGCGGGTATGTACTTTCCCAGGTGTAATTTTGAATTTGTCAGAGACATCAGTGATGTGTAATTCCCTGCAGCCCAGTGGGTGGCGCTGTCGCCCTGGGCTGGGGTTGAATCATTGCTGTGTGCCGTCCTCCTTTTTGTCCTCCCTCGGCAGCGGTATGGTGGGGCGGGGAACCCGCCGTGCTTGCTGGGAGAGGGTATAAAGGGGGCCGGCCATCTTTGTCACTGGGTGGACGTCCCAGGCACCTTCAGCTTGCGGACGGTGGGTCGTGTCGCTCCTCTGGGTGGCCTAGGCCTAGAGGACAGCGGAGGTCGAGTTCCATCCCAGGCACCTTTAGCCTGGGGTGAGGTACTTGGATGGAGGTCCGGAGCTCAGTGCCCAACACTGAGTTCCGCGAGGGAAGGAGATCCTAGGGTGCCCAGGGATTGGGTACCCGAATCCGGAAGGTGCCATGGAGCGGGGGGAGCTCCTCATTTGGAGACCCGGTGCAGCATATTGCCGGTGACAAGTGAGTCTCTCATCGGAGATGGCCTGGAAGGAAATCTACCCTCGTGCAGAGACCAGGACACACTTCTAGGAAGGGAAGTGGCAGCTTACATTGTGTCTGGGCCTGTTCGCATCCACACCTCCTTTTCTGTTCTGTTCTATCAAGGGAGTTCAACTGTTTGTGTTCAGGCAAGAAGAATAAAGGAGTGTTGAACTTTAATGGTGTGGAGCTCATTTTCTGACAGACATGGTCCGCGGTGACTCTTGGAGGGAGGATCCAGGTGCACAGCACTGACCCGAAGGTAATACAGAACTGTTGCTTATACCGCACTAACATCTGTGGTGGAAGCTAGGCGTAGTGTCCCGCTCCCTCCCCTCTAAGATACCCCTAGACAAGAGAAAGACGAGACCAAGAGGGGAGTGTGAGGAGCCAGCCGCTACACGTGGGGGCTCGGGTCCGGTATAGTGTTTGTGCACCACAGTATCGAACGTGTCTGTTGGAAGAGTTAAGCGAACAGGCAGGCCTTCATTGGCCGAAGTGCATCCCTGCTCGAAGTCGTGGACATGACCCAAAGAAGGTAAATGCCTGCGCAGAAGAGTGGAAAGAGGGGGAAGTTCAGCCGTGTGAGGTACTACACATGGGGGCTTCTATTGCACTGCGCCACCAGGCACACCCCTACCGCTTAGTTCGTGGGCGTGACTCAGAAACAGAAAATAAGAAAAGCCCGCGAACTGGAGCAAAGGGGAGGAGTCTAATACGTGTGAAGGACTACACGTGGGACGTTGGCGCAAAAACTTTGCAGTGTGCGATGGATCAGCAACAGGTCGCCATGTTTGGACACACCTCGTGGATTCCAGTACACCCTTCCACCACGACTTTGACCGCTGCTGCTCCAGTAACGGATACGGGGATCCGACTAAAGCCAAGGGGTCGATTCGCCCTGTACTCGTGCATGGACGTTGAGGCCCTGGGTGTGATTTGTCCCGGGTGTTCGGGACTGGTGTGCCAGTTGAAGCCGTTCGGACGCTGTGAGGCCTGTGGGGAGTTCCTGTTCGAAGTGGATCCGGCGGTGGAGAGGCCGAGAACCATTTACCCTGGCCAGGCTTCTGGCAACACCACTCAAAGAGGAGGAATCACTGCTGTGAGAGTCACCCCTGTGCACACTGCAACGACCACGGAGGAGGTCGTAAAACCCCAACGGGAGAAATCCGAGGATGCTGACTCGGTCACCACTGTCTCGCAGCGTCCGCCACCAGATAGGAAGACCGGCATGGTAGCCCCGACCAGCGGTTGTGGTGGACCATCTCGCCCACTTATGCCCGGCCCGGATGAATCCATTGACCAGAGTTCCGGACGTCCCGCTTCAAGTAAAGGCCGAGGTAAGCCAGGCGGGGAGACTTGGTGTGTGGGCGGAGGTGTCGGGAAGTCATGGCCTAGCGAATCCGCGGGGGGTGGTGGCTCAGTTTCTACAACCGGCTACATACCCGCGGAGGAGTGTGACACCTCCGACCTGGAGTCGCTCTCGGACATGGGAGACGACGTGGCAGTAGACGATTTGTTTGCTGAGAAGGGCTGGGACAAAGTACCGCTTGCTTCATCTCGGAGGATCAGAGATCCACCCCTGTCAACAGGGGAAAGCACACCCCGGGTGGAGGCATCAGCGCCTGAAGAGAGGTCCCATCCCCAGTCTGCTACTACATCCCCGGTGCCATCTGTACCGAAGGCCGGGGAAAAGAGACTGTTGCTGCGGGCCCCTATGCCCCGATCAGATGTGATTAAGGTCCCTCGCCACCCGGATTCGATAGTGTTGCCTGGCGAAGGGGACAAAGCTACCATGCCTCCTCTGGCAAGATTACAACTCCTATTTGGGCAGAAGGTTGCTGCGGAGTACGGATGGGAGTATCCATACTTATCGAAGGACTTACTCTACGAGGTGGAAGTGTGTCGGGAGCGCTGGTACAATGACTTTGTGTGGACCCACATTCAGGTTCCCCACGCCCGCAGGTACCTGGCATGCTCTCCGAAGGCCTCCCAGCGATTCAAAGACTGCAAGGCAGAATGGATGTTAGGACAGCACATCCATGCAGATAAAGTGTTGATCCGAAGAAAGGATGGAGAAGATGTGGAGTATCATCTGGAGACCATGGATCAGCACTTGAAACCACTTGTTCTGCCGCATCCCCGTTTTTACCTGTAGGAGAAAAGAGACTCCGTTCTTATCATGCTGCTGAACTTTCTGGGGCCCGTTGCTTTGTACCCAGAAGAATGAAGAACTGTTCCTGTTTGTTCTTCACTTTTCCAGCAAAGAGAATACTGACTCTGGGGTAGATAGGGCCGAAAGAAAAGAGGAAAGTTCCACGGGTGCAGTTACCGCAATGCTGTCACCAGGTGGCAGTGTTGCGCAACGTTTAAACACTTGTCACACACTCACTTGGAGAAAAGGGATTTCTTCCCGGAGAAGTCTCTTTTCCATTACACGAATACAGGTGTCAGGGTTATGTGTGTTAATCCTTTTTTTTTCCCTCTGCAGGAGAACATCCCATCAAGTTTACTGAGGATGGGGTGGGTCTTAGTTAGGATGGGTGGGAAAGTCAAATGTGAATATGTGATTCAAAGTTATGGATCAATACTGTTGTTTCTCTTCTGTCTTTATTCCCTTTCTTTACAGGGCTCAGACACAATGTTTTAACAGGATAGTTTACAAAGTTTTTATATTTTTTTGTGTATCTAATTGTTAGTCTGTCTCTGGACTGAATCATGTCAGCTGTTTAGGGCATGGTTTACTCCAGACACTGGGGACCAGTGTCAAAGGACCGAGGGGAGAGTGTAGCGGGTATGTACTTTCCCGGGTGTAATTTTGAATTTGGCAGAGACATCAGTGATGTGTAATTCCCTGCAGCCCAGTGGGTGGCGCTGTCGCCCTGGGCTGGGGTTGAATCATTGCTGTGTGCTGTCCTCCTTTTTGTCCTCCCTCGGCAGCGGTATGGTGGGGCGGGGAACCCGCCGTGCTTGCTGGGAGAGGGTATAAAGGGGGCCGGCCATCTTTGTCACGGGGTGGACGTCCTAGGCACCTTCAGCTTGTGGACGGTGGGTCGTGTCGCTCCTCTGGGTGGCCTAGGACTAGAGGACAGCGGAGGTCGAGTTCCATCCCAGGCACCTTTAGCCTGGGGTGAGGTACTTGGATGGAGGTCCGGAGCTCAGTGCCCAACACTGAGTTCCGCGAGGGAAGGAGATCCTAGGGTGCCCAGGGATTGGGTACCCGAATCCGGAAGGCACCATGGACCGGGGGGAGCTCCTCATTTGAAGACCCGGTGCAGCATATTGCCGGTGACAAGTGAATCTCTCGTCGGAGACCGCCTGGAAGGAAATCTACCCTCGTGCGGAGACCAGGACACAGTGGCGTCACTAGGGTTGGTGTCACCTGGTGCGGTATAACATGGTGTCACCCCCCCCCCCCAATAATTTTTTTCACCCTAATAACACTGCATATATTGGCAACAGTAGTGCCGTTAATAACTATCAATCAACTAGCAAATTTGAATAACAAAATCATATGAAAATAATAGAAATCAAAGCTTAAACTGTTAAAGAACTGTATTTATTTTAACTTTAAACTTTACTGAATTAATAAATAAATAACACAAAAACAGGAACAAATATGAAAGCATTTAGTTAACATCTAAATCAAAACTTTGCTTTTCTAGCCTTGACAGCTGCAAAATTGTGAACAACATCATCAAAATCAATACATTTCGCTAGTTCACTTTCAACTGATAATATTGCAAGATCAGAAAGCCTTGCCTGTCCCATCGTTGAACGCAAATAGTTTTTTATCAGCTTCAACTTTGAAAAGCTCCTCTCACATGAAGCCACAGACACACAGATTGTCAGAAATATTTTTAGACCTAGTGAAAGGGTTGGAAGAGATTCAATGAAGTCCCATTCTGCTATGAAGGTCAAAACTTGTAAAGCCGACCAATCTTTGACTTCTTCTAGGTTGATCTTGGCTGCTTTGAGATGTCTCCTCAGTCTGGGTATTTCCATTAACAGCTCACTCTCAGATATTTCGTCATAAAAAGTGGTCAGTTTTGGAATGGACACCTTTAATGTTTCTTCAGTTTCATATATGAGACTCTTTCCTTGAACAGCCTCAAACATGGCTGCAACTTCCATGATGGCTCTTAATCTGATCTGGAGTTCAGAATGGAAGCGATCAATGCACTCAAGCATTGCCCTCTTGTTCTCGTCTTGTAGACTTATGCCTCCAGCATCACGTGCCTGTTCCCCTGCCATCCTCTTCTTAAACCTGGCTCTTCTCTCTACGGCAATTCCATATTCTTTAGATTTTAAATGTGCCTGCTTAATTGCATGTTCCACTAGGTGACTGCGCTCTTCAAACAGAAAAAGTCTTAGTGTACTCCTGGAGAGTGGAGAGGAGGAGGGCTGGGCACTGTGGGCAGCGACCGTCACACACAGCAGCCGCGCCGCCCGGGCGGAGAAAGTTGTGTGTGTGCTGCAGTGACGTGTCGTCACATCATCACAGTGCAGTGTGATGATGTGACAGGCTGAGTCGCTCGCTGGCTCTGTAGGGTAGGGAGGAGAATTGGAATTTAGGAATAGGAAGAATAAGGAGCCGGAGGACACACACCAGGCGCGGCCGCGGCGCTGGAGGTGTTGTTCCAGGCTTCCAGCCCAGCGGGGTGAAATTAATCAATGAATGGGTCAGCTGTAAAAAAAAAAGGGAGGGTGTCACCCGGGGGCGGACCGCACCCCCGCACCCCCTAGCAACGCCTCTGCCAGGACACACTTCTAGGAAGGGAAGTGGCAGCTTACATTGTGTCTGGGCCTGTTCGCATCCACACCTCCTTTTCTGTTCTGTTCTATCAAGGGAGTTCAACTGTTTGTATTCAGACAAGAAGAATAAAGGAGTGTTGAACTTTAATGGTGTGGAGCTAATTTTCTGACAGACATGGTCCGCAGTGACTCTTGGAGGGAGGATCCAGGTGCACAGCACTGACCCGAAGGTAATACCGAACTGTTGCTTATACCGCACTAACATCTGTGGTGGAAGCCAGGCATAGTGTCCCCGCTCCCTCCCCTCTAAGATACCCCTAGACAAGAGAAAGACAAGACCAAGAGGGGAGTGTGAGGAGCCAGCCGCTACATAAATAAGAATGAAAGTATGAATGTATGAAAGTGGATGTTTGCTATGCACACGTTGCTATGGAAAGCTGCCTGCATTCTGCTCCCTCTGATTCCTGCTCTTCGACTCCAGTGTCCTCACCCCCCCCCCCCACCTGCAAGCCGCCCTCCATTTCCACAGCTTCCCCCCCCCGCCGTGCCACGGATGCATCTAAGTTTCGGGGCCACACACTGGCCCCTTGAGTGCTATGTGTACTGAGCTGCCACATGTAGTGGAGTATAACGGTCCTGCCATCCCTTCTGAGGAAAGAAGAGGGGGAGCCAGGAGCAGGGAGGGGGGAACCAAGGGAGCACACAGGGACCCAGGGGCAGCAGGAGACAAGTAACCTGGATTGGAGGGGGGGTGGAGGTGACATACAGAGGAATTAATTCCCTTAATTTTTCTCCTGCAGCCGCTAAATGCTGGCGGGAGGGAGAGGAGGAGAAGCAGGCTTTCAGCAACTGCAGGAGGAAAATTAAGGGGATCGATTCCTCTATATTCCACCCCCACCACCCCTCCTGTACAGGGGAGCCACATGGGCCTCCTAAAGTCCTAAAGCATTGGGCTGGGTGGTATTGCGACCCCTGCGACCCCTATAGTCACGCCTCTGGTTCACAGTGCAGTGGTCAAAAAAATGTACAGTATGTAACACCACTGTTCCCTCCAAAATACCTGTGCACCACTGTACCCCCTCACACTTCTCTGCAAACCTCTCTGTATACACAACTGTATTCCCCCTACACATCTCTGCCACCATTGTGTCCCCTTACACACTTCTGTCACCAGTGCATTACACCCTGCACAACTCTGTCACCACATCACCCCCAAACACTTCTGCCACCAATGTTTTTAAGCACACCTCTGTCATCACTATAGTCCCTGAGCACACATCTGCCAACACTGATTACTTCACACTGGTGTGACTAATGTCTCCCTAAAACACCTCTGCCACCAGTGTACCTCTTTGCTGCTCTGTAGTCACTACTATACCCTCCCACACACCTCCACAGCCTCTTTAACACTCCACAATCCCCACAGACCTCCTCAGGGAGGCCACAGGAAATGTGATGGGAGAGGAGGCATGGAAGTAGCGACTTACAAATAGAGAAAATGTTGGGTTGTTATGGCATTGGGACCCAGCACACGCATCAAGAGATGAAAGGCATGTGCCCCAGGTGCCCAGCACAACTGAAGCCACTGGAGCTTACTACCAAAATCATTGAGGTAGCATTGCATCTTAGGAAGAAAACGTTAGGAACTCTCCTTAGGAACTTTTCTCAATATCGAAAACTACAAACAACAGCAATGTAAAGAATTACAAAACAATACTATGCATTTTATTTGATTCACATAATCCTTGATCCACACAGGAGGCTTCTTGATTCTTTGACTACAGTTAGTTGGTTCAGGCGCATGATCACCAGATTGGTTGTCATCAGTAGGAACTGAGAAATACAATGTACTTGAGCAAACGCTCCAATACCTGAAAGCAATAAATTTGCAGTGCGATTTGAGCCCATACAAAATGATCGCACTGCAAAGAATCGCATGTAATTTGAACGGGAATGCAGTGCGATTCCTGTCCGAATCACATGTGGTTTCCCCCACAGCTTCCATGTGAACCCAGGCTTGTCATAGTGACTTCAGCCTGGGTTCACACAGGGGAGCAGTGCAGGAAACCGCATGCGATTCGGACAGGAATTGCACCACATTCCTGTTCAAATTGCATGCGATTTTTTGCAGTGCGATTTGAGCCCATTAATTTGTATAGGCTCAGTTTGCACCACAAAGGTATTTGGTACTCGGTATCGGCAAGTACTTGACCAAAATTATCGGTACTCATACTTGCCAGTAAAAACCAGTATCAGTGCAACCCTAATATATATATATATATATATACAGGTGCTTCTCAAAAAATTAGCATATTGTGATAAAGTTCATTATTTTCTGTAATGTACTGATAAACATTAGACTTTCATATATTTTAGATTCATTACACACAACTGAAGTAGTTCAAGCCTTTTCTTGTTTTAATATTGATGATTTTGGCATACAGCTCATGAAAACCCAAAAATCCTATCTCAAAAAATTAGCATATTTCATCCGACCAATAAAAGAAAAGTGTTTTTAATACAAAAAAAGTCAACCTTTAAATAATTATGTTCAGTTATGCACTCAATACTTGGTCGGGAATCCTTTTGCAGAAATGACTGCTTCAATGCGGCGTGGCATGGAGGCAACCAGCCTGTGGCACTGCTGAGGTGTTATGGAGGCCCAGGATGCTTCGATAGCGGCCTTAAGCTCATCCAGAGTGTTGGGTCTTGCGTCTCTCAACTTTCTCTTCCCAATATCCCACAGATTCTCTATGGGGTTCAGGTCAGGAGAGTTGGCAGGCCAATTGAGCACAGTAATACCATGGTCAGTAAACCATTTACCAGTGGTTTTGGCACTGTGAGCAGGTGCCAGGTCGTGCTGAAAAATGAAATCTTCATCTCCATAAAGCTTTTCAGCAGATGGAAGCATGAAGTGCTCCAAAATCTCCTGATAGCTAGCTGCATTGACCCTGCCCTTGATAAAACACAGTGGACCAACACCAGCAGCTGACATGGCACCCCAGACCATCACTGACTGTGGGTACTTGACACTGGACTTCAGGCATTTTGGCATTTCCCTCTCCCCAGTCTTTCTCCAGACTCTGGCACCTTGATTTCCGAATGTACTTTGGACCACTGAGCAACAGTCCAGTGCTGCTTCTCTGTAGCCCAGGTCAGGCGCTTCTGCCGCTGTTTCTGGTTCAAAAGTGGCTTGACCTGGGGAATGCGGCACCTGTAGCCCATTTCCTGCACACGCCTGTTCATGGTGGCTCTGGATGTTTCTACTCCAGACTCAGTCCACTGCTTCCGCAGGTCCTCCAAGGTCTGGAATCGGTCCTTCTCCACAATCTTCTTCAGGGTCCGGTCACCTCTTCTCGTTGTGCAGCGTTTTCTGCCACACTTTTTCCTTCCCACAGACTTCCCACTGAGGTGCCTTGATACAGAACTCTGGGAACAGCCTATTCGTTCAGAAATTTCTTTCTGTGTCTTACCCTCTTGCTTGAGGGTGTCAATGATGGCCTTCTGGACAGCAGTCAGGTCGGCAGTCTTACCCATGATTGCGGTTTTGAGTAATGAACCAGGCTGGGAGTTTTTAAAAGCCTCAGGAATCTTTTGCAGGTGTTTAGAGTTAATTAGTTGATTCAGATGATTAGGTTAATAGCTCGTTTAGAGAACCTTTTCATGATATGCTAATTTTTTGAGATAGGAATTTTGGGTTGTCATGAGCTGTATGCCAAAATCATCAATATTAAAACAAGAAAAGGCTTGAACTACTTCAGTTGTGTGTAATGAATCTAAAATATATGAAAGTCTAATGTTTATCAGTACATTACAGAAAATAATGAACTTTATCACAATATGCTAATTTTTTGAGAAGGACCTGTATATATATATATATATATATATATATATATATATATATTTATACACGCCCACACACATTTTTGCCTTTTATTTCTATTTTAAATTGAGTGGGTCCAGGTCAAGATAAGAGTTCACATATACTTTAAGACTGTAACGTCTGGAGTTCTGGAACAGTAAATGATAATGAACATGTCCAGCAGTAGAAGTACAGCAGGCTTTATCTACTGCAATATACAATGTACAGCATTGTACATCTTTTGCAGGTCTTGCAGTCTAGTTGTCTGTGCTGAACCACACCGGAATCAGTATTTGTTCTTTGTATGTGCAACTCTGCATTGCAGTTTAACTGAATCTCTTTTCGCATCTTTCTATTGGGCCTGAATATGTACCTTATGGGAGACAGATTCTAATTTCCCGGCCTGTATGGTGCCAGTATTCCTCTTAATAAGAATTTGGGGGCCCAGCTATAGCAGTTTCATTTTTGGCTTGAAACTACTGTAATAGTATTTGCTAGAGTTAAAGTGCTACTAAACCCAGGACCCTGCATTCCCTATATCTGGTCTCCCACAGTACACAGAACATGGAAATGCAATAGTTTTAGTAACTATAAACGACTAAATACTTTTTGTCATCAGCAGTTAGAGCAGTCTTGTGACTTCTATCAATGTCTGTTTAAAGCTTGTGGGAGGAGTTATAATTCTCCCCTGACTGTCCTATGAGGATGCATCACCCCTGACCCTCTGTCTGGACAGTGCTGATTGGCCCTGTGCCGATCACATGCAGCCTCTCAAGAAAAAAAAAAACCTCTCTAGCAATACACAAACTGAGCATGTGCAGAGTGCCCCCAAGCTCTGTACTATCAGGAGATGGATTGGGACTGTGGAAGAAGGGGAGGTTCAGAGAATACAGGGTCAAGCAGCTTTTTTACACAATGCACCAAATTAACTCCTTAGGTTCCATGGTGAGTATAGCAAGCATGCTTTACTGCATATACACACTGATTTTACTGTTGTGGGTTTACTAACACTTTAACCACTTCCGGCCTATAGCAGAATGACGGCCGGGCGGTGGTACAGTTATCCTGACTGGGCGTCATATGACGTCCAGCAGGATAACAGCCACCGCACGCCCGTGGGGGCGCGCGCCGCAGCGATCGGTGGTGTGGCGTGTCAGTCTGGCACACTGCTAGACTGATCTCGGTAAAGAGCGACGGAGGCTCTTTACCACGTGATCAGCCGTGTCCAATCACGGCTGATCACGATGTAAACAGGAAGAGCATTGATCAGCTTTTCCTCACTCGCGTCTGACAGACGCGAGTAAAGGGGGGCCGATCTGCTGCTCTCCTGACAGGGGGGGTCTGTGCTGATTGTTTATCTGTGCAGCCCCCCCTCGGATGCCTGCCCAGGACCACCAGGATGCCGCCAGGACCACCAGGTATGGCCATCACACTGGACCACCAGGTCTGCCACCCTAGACTACCAGGGAAATGCCAAATCAGTGCCCATCCCCAATGCCTGCCAGTGCCATTAGCGATGCCTATCAGTGCCGCATATCAGTGCCCATCAGTGCCACGTATCAGTGCCCAGCAGTGCCGCCTATCAGTGCCACTCATATTTACCCATCAGTGCAGCCTTTCAGTGCCCATCAGTGTCACCTATCAGTGCCGCCTATCAATGCACATCAGTGCTGCATATCAGTGCCGCCTATCAGTGCCCGTCAGTGCCGCCTCATCAGTGTCACCTATCAGTGCCCATCAGTGCCGCCTATCAATGCCCATCAGTGGTGCATATCAGTGCCGCCTATCAGTGCCCGTCAGTGCCGCCTCATCAGTGCCGCCTTATCAGTGCCCATCAGTGAAGGAGAAAACATACTTATTTACAAAATTTTATAACAGAAACAAAAGAAAAATTATTTTTTTCAAAATTTCCAGTATTTTTTTATTTGTTTAGTAAAAAATAAAGACTGCAGAGGTGATCAAATACCACCAAAAGAAAGCTCTATTTGTGGGTACAAAATGATAAAAATTCTGTTTGGGTACAGTGTAGCATGACCGCGCAATTGTCATTTATACAGCAACAGCGCTGAAAGCTGAAAATTGGCTTGGGCAGGAAGGGGGTGTAAGTGCCTGGTATTGAAGTGGTTAAATCATGCTCCAGGAGTAGGTATTCTCTAATGTGGCCTGAGTTTGTTGTTTCTACTAGTTGGTTTCTTATCATTTCAACTGGAGAGCACCAAACTCACTGGTAACAACCAACTCTCTCAAAGCTGCTATAAATTGTGATGTGGATTCGCCATTGTGCTGCCCATGTTGTTGGAATTTATATCGTAATTCTATCACATTTCATTTAGGCACAAAAAATGTATTTTGTGCAGTATAATCTGGATCATAGGTGTCTTCTGCTGCCGGTAGAGTATAGAAGATACGCTGTCCTTCTTCTCTCTGACAACGTATAAGTAAAGCACGCATACTAGCAGTAGATGAGTGAAGTCCGCCTGATTAGCAGCAAGTATGTATTTCTCAACATAGCAATCCAGGCAGTAATAGACACTGTGGGCTCACCAGGGTGTGGAAGAAAAGGTGCCGGCTGCCTTAGAGAACAAACATTGTCATCACCATTCTTGTTGTGTCCTGTAGTCACAGAGAAGCTGTAGCAGAGTAGTTATAGAATGTTTATTAACCAATTCAGCTCTGGAAAATTTTACCCCCTTCATGACCAGGCCATTTTTTGCTATTCGGCACTGCACTACTTTACCTGGCAATTGCGTGCTCATGTAACACTGTACCCAAACAAAATTGATAGCATTTTTTTCACACAAATAGAGATTTCATTTTGTGCTATTTGATCACCACTGTTTTTTTTTTTTTTTGCAATATAAAGGAAAAATTTGGGAAAATTAAAACGTTTTTTTTTGTTACAAAACATATCAAATAAAAGAATAAAAAAAAAAAAAAAATCTTAATTCTTAATTTTTTGGGCCAAAATGTTTTCTGCTAGTACTGCTACATGTTTTTGATAAAAGAATAAAAAATAAAATAAAATCTCAATAAGTGTATATTGATTGGTTTACGTCATAGTGCCTACAAACTGTGGGTATATATACTGGAATTTTTAATTATTTATTTTTTATACTACTAATGGTGGCGAACAGCGGCTTATAGTGGGACTGAAAAATCTGACACTAACCCTGAGGAGAACTGACTAACTGCCACTGACATCACCAGGGTCATTAACACAATCAATGCTAAAAATATACACTGTCACTGTACTAATGACACTGGCCGGGAATGGGTTAACATCTAGGGTGCTCAAGAGATTAAATATGTGCCTAACTATGTATAATGTGTGTAAAGTGTGCTGATTTTTACTCATGATCTCTCAGTTTCTCATCCCTGCTTTGCACAGATGAGAAACTGACAGATCGCTCCCTATGTACAGAGCTCTGTGTTGAATGTCAACGCAGAGCTCAAAGCTGTAAATGTACACAGACGATAAGCAGGTCGCGGCCATGAATTATTAGCTGGGACTTAATGCACCTGGCCCCTAATCTACATGCAGGGCACTGGTCGCATGGATTCCAATGAGGGTTTTTTATTTTTAGAAGCACATGATTAGAGCCAGAGGCTTTAACTGGCTTCAAAAAGGGTGGGCTCGGGGCACAGAGCACTGCACCCGGAGCCCAGGGGTTGTCACCCAAGGAAGGGGAGGAGGGGGGTCAGGTGATCCGGTTAGAAAGGAGAAAACTGATTTACAGCTTTCTCAGGATTGTCAAGTGCTGATATGTGACCTGGAATTCAGAGGCTCAAAGACATTTTTGGGTGGTTACGGGTATCTTGGGCCTTTGGGGTTAACCACTTGCCAACTTTGTGACTTTGTGGGCTCTGACAGTCAACTTTCCCACTCTGCAGGGGTATCTGCCTAGGATGCTCCATTGGACTTCTGGAGTGGCCTCCAGCTACACAATTTTCACGGAACTGGAACACATTTGCCACGAGGGGAGCCAGTCCACCATAGTCTCTCGATGATGTGGCTTGGCTCTGTGGCTTACGCATGCATTTGCAAATGCGTGCGGACTAAACCCCTGTTTTTAACGCATACTGTTAGACAGGTTGTCTGCGAGCTGGTCGGTAAGTAAGCTTGGTTTTTTCCCATGGATTCATCCATGGCCCTGTTTATATCTCGATGATTTATGCCTCTTTGACTCGCCTGGCAGAGGGGTATTTTCCACCTTTCCTTTCTAAATGGGAGTCAGACTTAATGACTCTCAGAAGGAGAAGATCCTTCACTTTGCTCAGAAGTCATCCATAGCTACCAGAGTCCAGTAGACCTGTTATAAGATTTTTATCAGATGGTACAGAATACCTACTACTTTGTATCATTTCTTCTCTCAGGTCCCTAGTTCGTGCTGCCAATGTGGCACTGCTGAGGGAACGATGTTTCACATTTTTTGGGATTGCCCTAAACTTCAGGCCTTCTGGCGCGAGGTGATCGGCACGATCAAGCACCTGAAAAATGTAGATCTAGAGGAGAACCCTGCAGGTTGTCTACTCAATCTTTCAGAAAGACCGATCAAAAGATACAAGGCCTACCTTACCTGCTCCCCAGGCGAGAGGCCCTATCTATCTTTTATGCATTCTCATCTGCCTGCTCTGGGGATGCCTGTTCCCCAAAACTTTTCCCCTTCTTACAATCCCCCTTATTTACATTTACATTTTTAGCTCAGTTGTGGACTGTATCCCAGCATGACTACGCATATGGCTTGAACTCAAGCTATGATTCAGACCTGTTTCTCATTTAGTTTATTTGGAGGAACTTCTTTGTCTTGTTTTATGCACGTTCTGCCATTTTCTATTGTGTAGATAATGTGCATAAACAAACATCCATTGCTAGAAAGTATTTTCCATGTTTGTATTGCCAAGTGCTACAACTCACCTTCTGTTTTGGATATCTCTTAATTGCTGTTTCAATGAGACAACTAATTGGAAGGTGTGGTTGGCAAACAGTATATATGTTCTGTTTTTTAACTTGAAAATTGTGCTATAATCAAGGCTTGTAAGCCGAAACGCGCGAGCCCCTGTATGTTTTTACTTACTTTTTTTATGCACCAATAAAGAAGCAACAAGAACGTTTGAAGTTGCCGGCTCTATTCTTGGTATTTATTTTAAATAAATTAAAAAATCACAATATTTACCCCAATTGTTTGTAAAATGTGAAAGATATTGTTGAGTAAACAGATACCTAACATGTCATGCCTAAAAATTGCGCACGCTCGTGGAATGGTGACAAACTACAGTACTTAAAAACCTCCATAGGCGACGCTTTAAATGTCTTTGCAGGTTACCTGTTTAGAGCTACTGAGGAGGTCTAGTGCTAGAATAATTGCTTTTGCTCTTATGTTCATGGCGATACCTTACATGTGTGATGTGAACACCGTTAACATTTGCGTGCGTGACTTATGTATGCTTTCGCTTCTGTGCGCAAGCAGGGAGGGATGGGGGCGTTTTAATTTTTTTTTCTTATTTATTTTACTTTTATATTTTATACACTGTCCCTTTATTTTATTTTTCTTTGATCACTTTTATTCCTATTACAAGGAATGTAACATCTTTTACAAGGAATGTAACAAGGATGACAGGTCCTAATTAAGGAGAGATTTGTGATTAAAAATACCCCAAATCTCTTCTTTAGTTTTAAAAGAAAAAAAGATAAAAAAAACAAAACAAAATGATTTACTTTCAGCCTGGACCGGAAGTGACATCATGGCGTCGCCTCGGTCCTCCAAGGCCATAGAGTCGGTCAAAGAGTATCTAATGTTTGATCGCCTATGGGAGCAGCCGGCCGCATCGTCAGATCCTTTCTTGAGCGAATCAGCGTAAATGGTAAGTCAGAGAAACATCCCCTCCGCCGATTCGGATATATCTTCAGCCATAATCCCGTTAAATCACTGTAACTCATTATATATATATATATATATATATATATATATATATATACATACACACTTACATTGCCTTGAAAAATAATTCATACCCCTTAAAATTTTCCACATTTTGTCATGTTACAACCAAAAACGTAAATGCAATTTATTGGCATTCTATGTGATAGGCCAACTCAAAGTGGCACATAACTGTGAGGTGGCAGGAAAATGATAAATGGTTTTCAATTTTTTTTTATTGAAGAATGAAAGTGAAAAGTGTGGGGTGTGCATTTCTATTCAGCCCCCCTTTGTCAATACTGTAGTACCACCTTTCGTTGCAATTACAGCTGCATTGATAATTTAAAAAAACTATTAGATAGGTACCTGAACTGCCACAACATACAGGGATATACACTGTAATGCTGACATAAAAACACACACACGGGTTGGACTTGATACTATGTTACTATAAGTCTTTTTGGGGATGTCTCTACCAGCTTTGCACATCTAGAGAGTGAACTTTTTGCCCATTCTTCTTTGCAAAATAGCTCAAGCTCTGTGAGATTAGATGGAGAGCATCTGTGAACAGACATTTTCAAGTCTTTCCACAGATTCTCAATTGTATTTAGGTCTGGACTTTGACTGGGTCATACTAAAACATGAATATGCTTTGATAGAAACCATCCCATTGTAGATCTGGCTGTATGTTTAGGGTCGTTGTCCTGCTGGAAGGTGAACCTCCGCCTCAGTCTCAAGTCTTTTGCAGACTTTAACAGGTTTTCTTCTAAGATCCCTGTGTTTGGCTCCATCAACTCTGACCACCTTCCCTGTCTCTGCTGAAGAAAAGCATCCCCACAACAAGATGCTGCCACCCCCATGTTTCACGGTGGGGGCGGTGTGTTCAGGGTGATGTGCAGTGTTAGTTTTCTGCCACACAGCGTTTTGCTTTTAAGCCAAAAAGTTCAGTCTTAGTCTCATCTGACCAGAGCACCTTCTTCCACATTTTTGCTGTATCCCCTACATTGCTTCTTGCAAACTGCAAACGGGACTTCTTATGGCTTTCTTTAAACAATGGCTTTCTTCTTGCCACTCTTCCATAAAGGCCGAATTTGTGGAGTGCACGACTAAAGCCCCGTACACACGATCGGTTTAACTGATGAAAACCGTCCGATGGATGGTTTTCATCAGACAAACCGATCGTGTATGGTACCCATCGGTCTTTTTTCCATCGGATGGAAAAAATAGAACTTGTTTTAAAATTTTATGATGGATCAAGAACCAATGGTAATTTGCGATCGTCTATGGGCAAGTCCATCGGTTAAAAAACCCACGCATGCTCAGAATCAAGTCGACGCATGCTCAGAAGCATTAAACTTCATTTTTCTCGGCTCATCGGAGTGTTTTACGTCACCACGTTTGGAACGGTCGTTTTTTTGACTGATGGTGTGTGGCCAAGACTGATGAAAAACAGTTTCATCGGATTTCCGATGGTCAAATCCATCGGACGAAAATCCATAGGTTATCCGATCGTGTGTACAGGGCTTAATAGTTGTCCTGTGGAGAGATTCTCCCGCCTGAGCTGTGGATCTCTGCAGCTGCTCCAGAGTTACCATGGGCCTCTTGGCTGATTCTAGGCTTGTGCAATTCGTTTCGTAACGAATCGAAATTCGTCCGAATTTAGCAACTTTCGGACATTCGGAAGCATTCGAATTTCCGAACAAAGCAATTACGAATAAAACCGAATCCGAAATAAATTATACCGCAAAATAGCGAATGCCCGAATGTCTTCGGCATAATTCGTTATGAAAAAACTTATGAATGTACAAATCCATTGGAAACACAATAACACTCACTCTGCTCTGCTCTCTGCTTCTCCTTCACCGTGCTGAACTCCCTCTCAAAATGGTGTACAGGGGCGGAGGCTATAGCCGCATGTAAAAAACGAAAGTAAAATACGAGATTTCTAATCCATTCGAAGCACAATAACACTCTGCTCTGCTCTCTGCTTCTCCCTCACCGTGCTGAACCCTCTCAAAATGGTGTACAGGGGCGGAGGCTATAGCCGCATGTAAAAAACGAAAGTAAAATACGAGATTTCGAATCGTTACAAATAACCGCTATGTATTTCGAAAAGTACAAATCCATTCGAAGCACATTAGGCATAATAGGCAGCGTCGTCGTGAGAGAGACACAGAAAATTACGAATCAACGAACCCAAAAAAAGTTACGAAAGTAGGAGTTGTGTCCAGAATCAACGAAAAACAACGTACTCTACCGAAAGTACGAATTATAAAGCAACGAAAAATGTCGCTTGCAAAAATACGAATGAGTCCGAACACGAAAAATCCCGTCTAGCAAAATTACGAATGATTACGAATCAACAGGACCGGAAAGAAACGAACCGAAACGGAACGAATTTTTCCGTTGTGCACAAGCCTAGCTGATTCTCTGATTAATGCTCTCCTTGCCCGGCTGTCAGTTTAGGTGGACGGCCATGTCTTGGTAGGTTTGCAGTTGTGACATACTCTCCATTTTCGGATGATGGATTAAACAGTGCTCCAAGAAATGTTCAAAGCTTGGGATATTTTTTTATAACCTAACCCTGCTTTACATTTCTCCACAACTTTATCCCTGACCTATCTGGTACGTTCCTTGGCCTTCATGATGCTGTTTGTTCACTAAGATTCTCTAACAAACCTCTGAGGGAGCTTCACAGAAAGCCATAAGAAGTCCCGTTTGCAGTTTGCGAGAAGCCATGTGGGGGACACAGCAAACATGTAGAAGAAGGTGCTCTGGCCAGATAAGACCAACGTTGAACTTTTTGGCCTAAAAGCAAAACGCTATGTGTGGCGGAAAACTAACACAGCACATCACCCTGAACTAGGGATAGGCCGAACACAATCCGGTTCTGTTCACACCAGAACATGTGAACAGGCAAAAAATTTGTTCGAACACGTGAACACTGTTAAAGTCTATGGGACACGAAAATGAAAAATCAAAAGTGCTCATTTTAAAGGTTAATATGCAAGTTATTGTCATAAAAAGTGTTTGGGGACCCGGGGACATGTATCAATGCAAAAAAAAGTTTTAAAAATGGACGTTTTTTTCGGGAGCAGTGATTTTAATAATGCTTAAAGTGAAACAATAAAAGTTAAATATTCCTTTAAATTTCGTACCTGGGGGTGGCGATAGTATGCCTGTAAAGTAGCGCATGTTTCCCATGTTTAAAACTGTCCCTGCACAAAATGTAGTTTCTAAAGGAAAAAAAGTCATTTAAAACTACTTGCGGCTATTAATGAATTGTCAGGTCCCGGCAATACAGATAAAAGTCATTGAAAAAAACGGCAGGGGTTCCCCCCACAGTCTATTACCAGGCCCTTTGGGTCTGGTGTGAATATTAAGGGGAATATTCATACCCCGAACCAAAATAAAAAAAAAAATGGGTGGGGGTTCCCCCAAATTCAATATCAGGCCATTCAGGTCTTGTATGGATATTAACCACTTCCCGACCGCGCCATGTACAAAAGACGTCCACAGCGCGGTCGAGTTATCCTGAGTGGACGTCCCAGGGACGTCCTCACAGAATCTTGCTCCCGCGCGCCCCCTGGGGCGCGCTCCAGGATATGACCGTGACCGCCGGGTCCGGAAGACCCGGCGCATCACGGATCACGGTAGATGGCCGCTAATCGCGGCCGTTTACCACGTGATCGCTCCGTCAAATGACGGAGCGATCACTTGTAAACAGACCGGCGTCATGTGATGACGCCGGTTCCTCCCTCCCCTCTCTGTACCGATCGGTACAGTGTGAGAGGAGAGGGGAGGGAGCGGATCATGTCCGCTCCCTCCCCCATGTCAGCTGTGGGCTGGATCTGTGACAATTGCAGTCACAGATCCAGCCATCCATCCATCCCTGCTCAGCCATCCCTGTGCAATACTCTGCCAATACTCTGCAATACACCCTGTGCAATACTCTGCAATACACCCTGTGCAATACTCTGCAATACCCTGTGCAATACTCTGCAATACCCTGTGCAATACTCTGCAATACCCTGTGCAATACTCTGCAATACACCCTGTGCAATACTCTGCAATACACCCTGCCAATACTCTGCAATACACCCTGCCAATACTCTGCAATACACCCTGCCAATACTCTGCAATACCCTGTGCAATACTCTGCAATACCCTGTGCAATACTCTGCAATACCCTGTGCAATACCCTGCCCATACTCTGCCCATACTCTGCAATACCCTGTGCAATACCCTGTGCAATACCCTGCCCATACTGTGCAATACCCTGCCCATACTCTGCCCATACTGTGCAATACTGTCAGGGTCACCTGTGGCCAGGTGACAGATGCACACCGTAGGGGGACAGGAGTGCACCGCGAGGTAGTGAACCCTATGGCTGGCTTCTGTGGATAGGAAACTGGGTGGTTGTGGAAAGCGGGACCAGAGGAGCACAACCGGGATCCCAACGGAAGCGAGAGCCAAGATTCCCCAGGGCGCGGAGTCTAAGACCCAGCTGGTCTTCTCCAGGGCCTCTAGTGGTGAGGATGTTACGCTGCAGGCTGGGACCAGGTCGCGGCCCCTGGAGTTTCCTAGCTCACGCCCCGTAGGATAAGGGGAAGCAGCAGCACACGATAGAGAGAACCGAATAACAAGCCGAAGGTCAGGGGCCACAAGCAGACAAGGATAACGAAGAACGAGCCGAAGGTCAAGGGTCACGAGCAGACAGGGATGGTCGGGGACAAGCCAATAACGTAACAGAGAGACAGACGTAGCACACGGCAGGCAGGAACCCAAACACACAATGCCTAACAAACACGTTGATCAGCCAAGCAGGCTTGCAGTGCACAGGTTAATATAGTGTTCTGTGATAGGGCCTGGGGTGGAGTCAGGCTGGGAGGAGATTATAAAGGAAGCCAGGTGAAAGGGCTCAGGCCTCTAAGATGAACACATGGGAAGGAAGGTAAGCTGACAGACAAACACTGCTGCATATCCATGACAGTACCCTCCCTCTTATGGGCCCTCCCCCGCCTGGACCCAGGCTTAAAGGGAAATCTCTGATGAAACCTTCTCAACAGATGAGGTGCAGCGACATCAGATGCAGCAATCCAAGACGCCTCCTCAGGACCAAAACCTCTCCAATGCACAAGGTACTGAAGAATGCCTCTGCAGAGCCGAGAATCCAGAACTTGTCTAACCTCATACTTAAGATTATCCTCAGAGACCGAAAATGAGGTAGGGAGATGACAAGAAGATCTATTGAGGACCAAAGGCTCTCTAGGAATAAGCAAGGGCATGAGAGGATCAACAGGAATCTGAGGGGGGTCCCCTAGACCCTTAAAGGGGAACTGGTCATCTTGCACAGGACCATCAGACTGGGCAGATGTCAGTGGAACCCTGAAGTCAGGTTGGTTAGAAGGTGACATGTCGCAGGAGTCAAGCTGAATAGCTGAAGGACAAGCAGAATGTCCCGAACAAGAAAAAGTAGGAGGCTCACTGGGCATGGGCTGGACTGGCATAACTAGTACAGAGGCAGAGTGAATAGCTGAGTCAGGTGTAGCGACTACCTGAATCGCATCGCAAGACGTAGCGACTGCAGGACTTGTAGACAAGCTAGCCTGGCTGTGCGTCCAAGGGTGGTTAGGGACAGAGAAATGTAAATGGTTATGCAACCTGGAATGAATGACCGGCTCAGATTCACAGGGGGCAACCTTGGGTAGGCAGGACGAGGAACAGGAGGGACCCCAAGCCAGGATCTGTCCAGTAGTCCAGTCCACATGAGGAGAATGAAGCTGTAACCATGGGAGACCCAAAATTATAGGCGTTGAGGCCTTGGGTAAGATAAGGAAGGATATCCACTCCTGGTGGAGTGTCCCTACCGACATCTTAACAGGGAGGGTCTGGAAGCGGATAGGTCCCCCTGGGAGAACAGTACCATCAATCGCCAAGACCACCAATGGCGTGGTGAGGGGCAAAAGAGTAAGTCTCATGGACGATGCGATTTCCCAGTCCATGAAATTACCAGCGGCTCCGGAATCCAGATATGCTGAGACCGAATGAGAAGAAGCACCAACATGAAGGAACACAGAAAGCAGAAGACGAGAAGGGGAAGGTGATATTTCTGGGTCCAATACTCCACTTTCCAGATGAAGTGGACCCGAACGTTTTTCTGGACAAAGAGAGCAAGTGTCACGAAAATGACCTTTGCCCCCACAGTAAAGACACAGACCAAGAGTTCTGCGCCTAGCACGTTCCTCGGGGGATAGCCTGGTCCGACCCAGCTGCATGGGTTCCTCAGCTGGTAGGAGATGCTCTACGGGTCGAAGAGAGGGGAGCTCAGGCTGACTAAGAACCAAGGACTGCTGGCGTTGCTTTTCTAAGGTCCTCTCCTGAAAGCGAATATCGATCTGGTTACACAAGGAGATAACGCCGGCCAGATCAGTGGGGATGGTTCTTCCTGCTAATTCATCCTTCACTCTATCAGACAGGCCATGCAAAAAGGTTGCGACTAAGGCCTCATTGTTCCAGCTCAACTCAGCCGACAGTATGCGGAAATGAAGGGCATACTGTCCCACAGAAGCAGACTCTTGGCGGAGACGTAAAAGGGCGCTGGCCGCTGAAGAGACACGAGCCGGTTCTTCGAAGATATTCCGAAAAAGTTTCAAGAAGCCAGACAGGCTAGAAACCACTGGATCATTCAGTTCCCACAGAGGGGCTGCCCAGGCTAAAGCTTCACCAGAGAGGAGGGAAATGATATAGGCTACCTTAGCCCGATCAGACAGGAAGTTTTGGGGCTGGAGCTCAAAATGAATCGTGCATTGGCTAAGGAACCCCCTGCAAGCCTTGGAGTCCCCAGAGAAACGGGACGGAGCTGGCAGTTGTAGTGAGTGTGTGGCTGCGACTGGTGCAATAGGTGCAGCCGCTGATTGTATTTGAGGTTGCGGATTCAGGGTTCCCAAGGAGGCCTGAAGCTGCTCGAAGCGAGAAGCCAGATCCTGGAGGAATCGCATCACCTGAGCCTGATTCGATTCCTGGGTTTCAAGTCTGCAAACTATGCCCTGCAATGGATCATCCGCGGGTAGCGGGATGTCAGCCGGGTTCATGGCTGATCAAACTGTCAGGGTCACCTGTGGCCAGGTGACAGATGCACACCGTAGGGGGACAGGAGTGCACCGCGAGGTAGTGAACCCTATGGCTGGCTTCTGTGGATAGGAAACTGGGTGGTTGTGGAAAGCGGGACCAGAGGAGCACAACCGGGATCCCAACGGAAGCGAGAGCCAAGATTCCCCAGGGCGCGGAGTCTAAGACCCAGCTGGTCTTCTCCAGGGCCTCTAGTGGTGAGGATGTTACGCTGCAGGCTGGGACCAGGTCGCGGCCCCTGGAGTTTCCTAGCTCACGCCCCGTAGGATAAGGGGAAGCAGCAGCACACGATAGAGAGAACCGAATAACAAGCCGAAGGTCAGGGGCCACAAGCAGACAAGGATAACGAAGAACGAGCCGAAGGTCAAGGGTCACGAGCAGACAGGGATGGTCGGGGACAAGCCAATAACGTAACAGAGAGACAGACGTAGCACACGGCAGGCAGGAACCCAAACACACAATGCCTAACAAACACGTTGATCAGCCAAGCAGGCTTGCAGTGCACAGGTTAATATAGTGTTCTGTGATAGGGCCTGGGGTGGAGTCAGGCTGGGAGGAGATTATAAAGGAAGCCAGGTGAAAGGGCTCAGGCCTCTAAGATGAACACATGGGAAGGAAGGTAAGCTGACAGACAAACACTGCTGCATATCCATGACAAATACTCTGCCATATTCCGCAATACCCTGCCATACTCCGCAATACTCCTCAATACCCTGCAATACTCCACAATACCCGGCAATACTCCACAATACCCGGCAATACTCCACAATACCCAGCAATACTCCACAATACCCTGCAATACTCCTCAATACCCTGCAATACTCCGCAATACCCTGCAATACTCCGCAATACCCTGCAATACTCCGCAATACCCGGCAATACCCCGCAATACCCCGCAATACCCCGCAATACTCGGCAATACTCCTCAATACCCGGCAATACTCCCCAATACCCGGCAATACTCCGCAATACCCGGCAATACTCCGCAATACCCGGCAATACTCCGCAATACCCGGCAATACTCTGCAATAACCACTTCCCGCCCGCCGGCCGTCATATGACGTCCTTGACTTTGTACGGGGATATCTGAATGATGGGAGCAGCTACAGGCATCATTCAGATATTCGCTTTTTCAGCTGGCGATTCCCTACACCATAAGAATGATCATAGCGGCTGTTCCACCGCTTGATCGCTCTTACGGAAGGTGAGAGGGGATGCCCCCCCCTCCGCTGCCCTCCGGTGCTTCTACCGACTCACCGCTACGATCAAAGCCAGGATTGTTTTTTTTTTGTTTTTTTTTTCAGGCTTCCCAGCCTAGAGGTGGGATGTGGGGTCTTATTGATCCCATATCTCACTGTAAAGAGGACCTGTCATGCCATATTCCTATTACAAGGGATGTTTACATTCCTTGTAATAGGAATAAAAGTGATCAAAAAAAAATTTGGGGCGGAAAAACATGTCAAACTAAAATAAATAAAGTAAAATGAACAATAAAATATATATTTTTTTTTTAAAGCGCCCCTGCCCCCGCGAGCTCGCATGCAGAAGTGAACGCATACGTAAGCCCCGCCCACATATGAAAACGGTGTTCAAACCACACATGTGAGGTATCGTTGCGAACGTTAGAGCGAGAGCAATAATTTTGGCCCTAGACCTCCTCTGTAACTCAAAACATGTAACCAGTAAAAATATTTAAAGCGTTGCCTATGGGGATTTTTAAGTAGCGAAGTTTGGCGCCATTCCACGAGCGTGTGCAATTTTGAAGGGTGACATGTTAGGTATCTATTTACTCGGCGTAACTTCATCTTTCACATTATGCAAAAACATTGGGCTAACTTTACTGTTTTTTTTTTCTTTTAGGCACAAAACTGTTTTTTTCCGTAAAAAACGCGTTAGAAAAATTTCTGCGCAAATACCGTGCAAGATAAAAAGTTGCAATGACCACCATTATATTCTTTAAGGTCTTTGCTAAAAAAACATATATAATGTTTTGGGGTTCTATGTAATTTTCTAGCAAACAAATTATGATTTTTACATGTAGGAGAGAAATGTCAGAATTGGCCTGGGTGCTCCAGAACGCCTGATGGTGCTCCCTGCATGTTGGGCCTCTGTATGTGGCCACGTTGTGTAAAAGTCTCACACATGTGGTATCGCCATACTCGGGAGGAATAGCAGAATGTGTTTTGGGGTGTAATTTGTGGTATGCATATGCTGTGTGTGAGAAATAACCTGCTAATATGACAATTTTGTGGAAAAAAAAAAAAGAAAAAAAAATCTTGATTTTTGCAAAGAATTGTGGGAAAAAATGACAACTTCAAAAAACTCACAATGACTCTTTCTAAATACCTTGGAATGTCTTCTTTCCAAAAAGGGGTCATTTGGGGGGTATTTGTACTTTTCTGGCATGTTAGGGTCTCAAGAAATGAGATAGGCCGTCAGTACTTCAGGTGTGATCAATTTTCAGATATTGGCACCATAGCTTGTGGACTCTATAACTTTCACAAAGACCAAATAATATACACCAATTTGTACTTATTTTTACCAAAGATATGTAGCAGTATAAATTTTGGCCAAAATGTATGAAGAAAAAATACTAATTTGCTAAATTTTATAACGGAAACAAAGAAAAATTCATTTTTTTACAAAATTTTCAGTCTTTTTTCTCTTATAGCGCAAAAAATAAAAAACCCAACAGTGATTAAATACCACCAAAAGAAAGCTCTATTTGTGTGAAAAAAAGGACAAAAATTTCATATGGGTACAGTGTTGTATGACTGAGTAATTGTCATTCAAAATGTGAGAGCACCGAAAGCTGAAAATTCGTCTGGTTAGGAAGGGGGTTTAAGTGCCCAGTTGTCAAGTGGTTAAGGGAAACCCTGCGCCATTTAAAAAAAAAATGGTGTGGGGTTCCCCCCAAAAATCCATACCAGACCCTTCAGGTCTGGTATGTATTGTAAGGGGAACCCCGCACCAAAATAAAAAAAAATGGCACGGGGTTCCTCCCAAAAATCCATACCAGACCCTTATCCAAACACGCAACCTGGCAGGCCGAAGGAAACGATGGGGGGGACGAGAGAGCGCCCCCCTCTGAACCGTACCAGGCCACATGCCCTCAACATGAGGAGGATGTCCCCATGTTGATGGGGACAAGGGCCTCATCCCCACAACTCTTGCCCGGTGGTTGTGGGGGTCTGCGGACGGGGGGCTTATCGGAATCTGGAAGCCCCTTTAACAAAGGGGACCCCCAGATCCTGACCCCCCTATGTGAATTGGTAAGGGGTACATTATACCCCTACCATTTCACAAAGAAAAAGTGTGAAAATTTTAAAAATGACAGAAGAAGGCTTGGGACAAGTCCTTTATTAAAAAATAAATAAAAATAAAAACTATTCCAGCGATGTAATCCAGTCTCTATGTCCAGCGATGATCCATTCTCCAGCGATGCTCTCCACTCTCCAACGAAGAACGAAACCCCTGTGATGCGTAAGAGGGGGCGGGGTCACCTGTCCACGTCATTGGGTAACCCCGTGGTAATGGACTGGGGGGTTATCCATGCCGTTTTTCTCAATAATTTTCAATCATATTGCCGGGACCCGACATTAAATTACAGCCGCGAGTAGTTTTAAATTACTTTTTTTCCTTTAGAAATTACATTCTATGCAGGGACAGTTCTAAACACGGGAAACATGCACTACTTTACAGGCATACTATAGACACCCCCCAGGTATGAAATTTAAAGGAATATTCACTTTTATTGTTTCACTTAAGGCATTATTAAAATCACTGTTCCAGAAAAAACGGCCGTTTTTAAAAAAGAAAATTGCATTGATACATGTCCCCTGGGGCAGGACCCAGGTCCCCAAACACTTTTTATGACAATAACTTGCATATTAACCTTTAAAATTAGCACTTTTTATTTCTCCCATAGACTTTTAAAGGGTGTTCCGCGGCTTTTCAAAATTTGCCGCGAACACCCCAAATTGTTCGCTGTTCGGCGAACGGGCGAACAGGCAATGTTCGATTCGAACTCATGTTCGACTCGAACAGATAGCCCATCCCTACCCTGAACACACCATCCCCACCATGAAACATGGTGGTGGCAGCATCATGTTGCGGGGATGCTTTTCTTCAGCATGGAAAGGAAAGCTGATCAGAGTTGATAGAAAGATGGATGGAGGAGCCAAATACAGGGCAATCTTAGAAGAAAACCTGTTATACCCCTTTCACACTGGGGCGGTAGGTGCGGTGGCGGTATAGCGCCGCTAAACCTTTGGAATTGCGGCAATATTCGGCCGCTAGGGGTTGCGGTTTTAACCCCCGCTAGCGGCCGAAAAAGGGTTAATACCGCCCGCAATGCGCCTTTGCAGAGGCGCATTGCGGGCGGTATTACCGCGGTTTCCCATTACTTTCAATGGGAAGGAGCGGTAAACACACCGCTCCTCTCACCGCTCCAAAGATGCTGCTAGCAGGACTTTTGGAGCGGTCCTGCTAGCGCACCACCTTAGTGTGAAAGCCCTCGTGCTTTCACATTGAGACTGCAGGGGCAGGAGTTTTCAGGCGGTATTTAGGCACTATTTTTAGCGCTAAACCACCTGAAAAACTCCTCAGTGTGAAAGGGGTATACGAGTCTGCAAAAGACTTGAGACTGTGGTGGAGGTTTGCCTTCACACAGGACATTGACCCCAAACATACAGTCAGGCTACAATGGAATGGTTTAGATCCAAGCATATTAATGTGTTACAATGGCCCAGTCAAAGTCAGACTTAAATCCAATTGAGAATCTGTGGCAAGACTTGAAAATTGCTGTTCACAGATGCTCTCCATCCAATCTGACAAAGTAAAGCTGATAGAGACAACCCCAAAAAGACTTGCAACTGTAATTGCAGCAAAATGGTTTTCTACAAAGTTTTGACTGGGCTGAATATAAATGCACACCACACATATTTATTTGTAAAAAATAAATAAAAAACAATGATTATTTTCCTTCCACCTCACAATTATGTGCCACTTTGTGTTGGTCTATCACATAAAATCCCAATAAAATAAATTTACGTTTTTGGTTGTAACATGATAAAATGTGGAAAATTTCAAGGAGTATGAATACTTTTTCAAGGCACTGTATCATTTACCATTTATCATCAAATAAAGGCCCAATTTGTCTTAAAAAAAACAAGATATAATCCACCTGGGTACCATAGGTGTGCCCAGCCTATGGCATTAGGGTGTGTACCTTAAAGTGGATGTAAACTCGATTTTTATTTTTTTTTGCTGTCAAAATATAGTGTATAAGATTTCCTATCATTTGTGCCCAGTCTTGCCACAAAGAGTTAATCCAGCTCTGAACAATCCTCTTTTCTTTTTTTCAGTAAGATAAATGGACAAACAGGAGAACTTTTGTCCGTTCCGCCCTCCTGTGAATGACAGGCTATTTACATATCTCATGCACTAAGCCTGAGACAGGCATTATTTTTTAATTCCCACCCCCACTCCTTTTCTGAAGTCATGTGGTTACTTTTCTGGATTTTGACTGGATGTTAGTGATCATAGCAGAAGTTCAGTGTAAGGAATACACATGAGAAAATGCATGTTGACAAGGGGAGTGTAGAGGTGGGCGGGGAGACTACTGACATCACGACTCCACCCACCGAGCTCCAGACAACAGATCCACCCACAGAATCTGCAGTTTTTCAGTTCTTATAACAGACAGAGGGGAGACATTTGACAGGTAAGGATACACGCAGGAGGCATCTATATCCTTATAGATCAGCAGCACTATGGCAGTAGTTTAGAAAGGATGAGAGTGGGTTTACATCTACTTTAAAACTCAAACACATGCATGATGGTGTCATTAGGGCAGAGATTGGTGTCAGTAGGGCAGTGGATGGTTTCATTTGTTTTTATTTTTATTATTTTATTTTTTATTACAATTTAATTTTTTTTACAATTTGTTTATGAGTCCCAATTAGGGGGCTTTGCTGAAATGTCAGAGGTTTAAACAGGGGGAATCTGCACCACACAGGGTGATTAGGGTGTGCCCAGGCACATTTGGCACACCCTGTGTGCACACTTTTGCTGGATACACTTATGCCTCGTACACACGATCAGTTTTCCTGACAAGAAAAGTGCGATGTGAGCTTTTTGTCAGAAAAATTCTGAGCGTGTGTATGCTCCATCACACTTTTTCTGTCAGTTTTCCTGCCAAGAAAAGATTGAGAGCAGGATCTCAATTTTCTTGACAGGAAAAATTCCTATCGCGAATTGCGTTCGTCCGTATGCAATTACGACACGCAAAAAAACATGCATGCTCAAAATCAAGCAGAAGAGCCAAACTGCCTATTGAACTTCATTGATCTCGGCTCGTCTTACGTCTTGTACGTCACCGCGTTCTTGGCGGTCGGAATTTCAGCCAAGATTAGTGTGACCGTGTGTACGCAAGACAAATTTCAGCCGTTTTCCTGCTGAAAAAAACAAAAAAACACGGTTTTCTTGTCAGAAATCGTGATCGTGTGTACGAGGCTTTAGAAGTCAAAAGGATATGCACAGTTTTACTAACACATGTCAAGGTTGCAAAACTATGTTCAGGCATTGGGATTTGTTTTACCGTCCATCATGAAAGGCTAAGGCCCCATGCACACGAGACGCAGGTGCAAACTCTGCTGAACACACGTTTTTAAACGCTGAAACCGGCGTTTATAAACGCGTGTTTTGCCGCGTTTGCGGCCGCGTTTAGCGGCGTTTAACCGCGTTTGCGTTTATAAGCGTTTCATCATAGACCCTCCCTAAGCTCAAAAAAGAGTAAATTTGAACCATTTCAGCCAGTTTGTGAGACCAGAGTGAGTAGCAGCAGCTGAGAGAGCAGCAGTGTACTTGTATTTAGCGTATCACTTGCCACATCATCTGCCACAAGTTGTGGATTGTCCACTTGCCACGTCACCTGGCCACATCACCTGGCCACGTCACCTGGCCACGTCACCTGCCACAAGTTGTGGATTGTCCACTTGCCACGTCACCTTGCCACATCACGTGCCACGTCACCTGCCACAAGTTGTGGATTGTCCACTTGCCACGTTACCTGGCCACGTCACCTGGCCATGTTACCTGCCACGTCACCTGGCCACGTTACCTGCCACGTCAGCTGGCCACGTCACCTGCCAC
Organism: Rana muscosa; assembly: GCA_029206835.1. Lineage (NCBI taxonomy): Eukaryota > Metazoa > Chordata > Amphibia > Anura > Ranidae > Rana > Rana muscosa. The sequence continues at coordinate 1,064,269,235 of CM055116.1, forward strand.
AAGTTGTGGATTGTCCACTTGCCACGTCACCTGCCACGTCACCTGGCCACATCACCTGGCCACGTCACCTGGCCACGTCACCTGCCACAAGTTGTGGATTGTCCACTTGCCACGTCACCTTGCCACATCACGTGCCACGTCACCTGCCACAAGTTGTGGATTGTCCACTTGCCACGTTACCTGGCCACGTCACCTGGCCATGTTACCTGCCACGTCACCTGGCCACGTTACCTGCCACGTCAGCTGGCCACGTCACCTGCCACAAGTTGTGGATTGTCCACTTGCCACGTCACCTGCCACGTCACCTGGCCACGTCACCTGCCACAAGTTGTGGATTGTCCACTTGCCATGTCACCTGGCCACATCATGTGCCACGTCACCTGGCCACTTCACCTGCCACAAGTTGTGAATTGTCCACTTGCCACGTCACCTGCCACGTCACCTGGCCACATCACCTGGCCACGTCACCTGCCACGTCACCTGGCCACGTCACCTGCCACAAGTTGTGGATTGTCCACTTGCCACGTCACCTGGCCACGTCACCTGGCCACGTTACCTGCCACGTCACCTGCCACGTCACCTGGCCACGTCACCTGCCACAAGCTGTGGATTGTCCACTTGCCACGTCACCTGGCCACGTCACCTGGCCACATCACCTGACACAAGTTGTTGATTGTCCACTTGCCACTTTACCTGCCACAAGTTGTGGATTGTCCACAATGCGATGCAAGCAATTACAGTTTTCTTTTATATTTTTTAATAGTTTTTCATCATTTGCCATCATTTTTGAGATTTCTAATGTTAAAAAATAGGTCACCTTTAAAAACGCTTATAAACGCAAACGCGGCAAAACGCCGGTACCGCGTTTAGCCGCGTTTAGCCGCGTTTAGCAGCGTTTAGCGTCTGAAACGTGAAAACTTTTGCGTCTGAACCCATTTTTTTGCTTCTGGAAAAACGAGGTTAAACGCAACTGCTTGTAAACGCCAAAAAACGAGAGTGTGTGCATGGACACATAGGATAACATTGAATGGGTTCAGGAGCAGTTGAAAAAAGCGTCCAACTGCCTCTGAACGCGCGTTCAACAGCAAATAACAGCGTCTCGTGTGCATGGGGCCTAACTGTTTGTTTATAATAAAGATTTCCAATTGTAAATCACAGTTACAGATCAATGAAATGTTAGTCATATATTTAACATTCTAAATATATAGTAATACATTTCTTTTTTTACAACAGTGCCCCTCAAAACAATTATAATGTGTATTTCTGCTCTCTAGGACCCACTCACCTTCTGTTTCATTGAATGTTGCTGTATATTACTCATCATTTTATTGTATGTCGCATTTGACTTCCTGGAAATACATCAATGCAGAATGTGCTGCCATTAAATATCCTCTTCATGCTGGTGAAATGTTATAGTAACGTAACAACATGTTTGCTATAAATGCCTAGCAAGTATATAACATAATTTTTCTTACTGGTAGCTTAGTGGTTAGAAATTTACCTTACAGTACTGACGCCCTGGGTTTTTTTTCCACCAGGGTTAAGCCTCGTACACACGGCCATTTTTCTCAGCAAGAAAACAGCTGGGAGAGCTTTTTGCCGAGAAAACCGGTCGTGTGTATTGTTTCTCGTCAGGAAAACTGCCGGGAATCTCGACGAGAAAAATAGAGAACCTGCTCTCTATTTTCTCGTCGGGATTCTCGTTGGCCTGTTTCCCAACGAGAAATAGATACAAGGGTAGTGTAGGGTGTAGCAAGATGGCGGCGACGGCATCGAATGTGACGAGTGCAGGCTTGTCGTAGTCAATGACATCACTGCGTTCTTGCCATTCAAAGAACAGTGGTTCTTTTGAATGGCCGTGTATACACTCGGCGAGCAAGGAAAGCTTGCCGGGAATCTCGTCGGGAAAACCAACGTTTTTTTCCCCACGAGATTCCCGCCCGTGTGTACGAGGCTTAACTGTCAGAATGGAGGTCCCTGTATGTCTTCCCATTGTTTGTATTGCTTTTTCTTGATGTTCTTCTCACAATCTAAAAACTGCTAAGATAATTTGGTTTGAAACTGGCCCATGAATGGCTGTATGACTGTAATAAAATCCTTATACTATAAGTTCATTTATGGGCACGGACTTATGTAAATGGTTTAGTGTAAAGTACAGTGGAATGTATAGGTGGCATATAAATTAAATATATTTATAAATGACAAAATGCAAATTGAGAAGAACTTTACATTCAAACTTTTGTCCTTAAAGCGGAGGTTCACGCAAAATTACAAGTATATCTTATAGCCTTTAGTACATAGCATACATCTTCTAATGCTGCATTAAAAAATTGCGGTTTAAATACCTATTTATTTTCCTTTTCATTTCTACTTCCTGCTTCTCCCTCCCGCTGGAGTAGGCGTGTACCCTGCTTTCCTCGGCGCCACACTGTCTCATGGGAGCTGAGTGTTATCCTTCCCAAGAGTCAGTGCGATGCCCCGACCAGCGAAATGTGACACGTGAGGAGGGTGTATCTTGCACATTGAGACACGGGGAACGCACGCACCGTTGTGGTTGCCATCGCAACGGGGCAGGGACTTTTGATGACGCCGCACGTTGTGATGGCAAACCCGGAAGTTCACGGCGAGTAAACAATGATGAAAATTTACTGCATCCAGGAAAAGAGTGCTTGTGGGCTTCACATGCCCACAAGCAAAATGGAAACTGCCCTACGCCAATTATATAAGTTATTCTTTCTAAAGAAAACGGACAGCGGATGTTTTTTAAAACCAAAATAGTGAGTATTTATCTGCAATGGGGAAAGGAATTGAATGGAAAAAAAAAAAACGAATAGCCGCGGAACCTCCGCTTTAACCATTTAAATACCGAACACATTTTCCCCCTTCCTGCCCAGGCCAATTTTCAGCTTTCAGCGCTTTCACACGTTGAATGACAATTGCGTGGCAAAAAAACACTGTAACCATGTGACATTTTTATCATTTTTTTTTTGAGACAGATAGAGCTTTCTTTGGCGGGATTTAATCACCACTGTTTTTTTATTTTTTTGCTAATTAATTTAAAAAGGACTAAAATATATATATTTTTTGTAACTTATTTTTCTTTGTTTCTGTTATAAAATTTTGAAAATAAATAATCCTTCTTCACAAATTTAGGCCAAAATGTATTCTGCTATATTTCTTTTGGTGAAAATAGCCCATATCAGTGTATATTATTTAGTCTGTAGGAATGTTATAGAGTCCACAAACTATGGTATATATCTGAAAATTGATCAATCCTGATTTACTGACGGCTCTTATTTCTTAAATGCCAGGACAGTACAAATATGCCCCAAATAAACCCTTTTTGGAAAGTAAGAAGTCCAAGGTAGTTAGTAATAGTCATTGCGAGTTTTTTTAAGTTGTATTTTTTTTTTTTTAGAGGAGCCCATTCACACAGGGACGACTTTGGATCCGACTTCAAGTCGCCCCAAGTCGCCCCTAGTCGCCCCAAGTCACGCTGCATGAGAAAATCAATGTAAGTGAATGGAGCCGTCTTAATGCACACTACTGCAGTCGCTCCAACTCCAGAAAAGGTTCCTGTACTACTTCAATCTGACTTCTAGGCGACTTGTAGGCAACTTGTACCCATTGATTTCAATGGAAGTCGCCTCAGAAGTCGGATCACTGTCTTAACAGAAGCAACAATACAGGAAGAGAACATACATTTCTCAGGCAAACCCCTCCCTCCCCCTCCCTCCCACAGAGCTGATTCTTGTTTGATTGGCCACTGGAATACCTCCTGTCCTGGAGGCAACTTGAAGTTGCCTTGTAAGTTGCCTCATGTCGCGCTGTGATTCATACTCAAGTCGTGTCCAAGTTGCCTCCCAAAGTTGCCCCCGTGTGAATGGAGTTTTAGTCTCTTTATTGATTTTTCAATATCCAAATATACATTCCATGACTTACATTTACCTGCTCTCACAGGAGCTTCCAATTTTTTAATATGTAAAAAAACAAAAAAATTATTTCACTTTTTTTTTTTACTTACTGTCACCAGTCCAGTGATCATATAACTGGTGTGGGGGTGATCAGGGACACCGACTGGTGACAGTATGTAAAAAACTAACAATTTTCTTTCTACAATTTCTTTTTAGATACAATGACCAGAGCAATACAGTGTAACTATAGTAAGCATATTGTCTGCTAATTGCCCAATACTTATTACCACCACTAGCACAGTGATATTTCACTGAAATATCATTGTGCTAGTGGTGGTAATAAGTATTGGGCAATTAACAGACAATATGCTCACAAGAAAAATGTTTTGTGACACCACAATACAATCTATTCACTCCTTGGTTATCACCTTGACTATTGCAACACCCTTCCAAATGGCCCCCTTTCAGTCTATCATGAATGCTGCTGCTGCTAGACTCATACACCTTACTAACTTATTCATGGCCGCTGCCCTTCTCTGCCAATCCCTTCACTGGCTTCCATTTGCCCAAGGTATAAAACTCAAAATACTAAGGCTATCCACATACAAGGCCATCTATAACACCGCCCCAGCTATATTACCAACCCTGTCTTAAAATATCACCCAAATCACCATCTCCGTTCCTCCCAAGACATCTTCTAGCTCCCTTGTTGCCTCCTCCCATGCCCACCTCCGGGACTTTTCCAGAACTTCTCCCATCCTCTGGAACTCACTACGCCAGTATGTCCAGGTAGCGTCTACCCAGTTCGCCTTCAGGCGATCCTTGAAAATCTATTTATTCAAGGAAGCTTACCTCACCTCCATCAAAAAGCTGTACTTTGGCCACCTCCATCAGATCATTCCCCACATATATTACCTTTTGTACCACCTCCCCCTCCTTCCCGTTAGATTTTTAACTCCATGAGCAGGGCCCTCCTGTTCCTTCTGTATTAAACGGTTTTGTAGTTGTACTGTCTCCCTTTATATTGTAAAATGTTACACAAACGGTTGGTGCTATAGAAATCCTGTATAATAAAAATAATAATAATAATACAGAACAGCAGGGAGGATTCCCTGTCAGCTGATCGAGAAAAAAAAAAAAACATCTGTGTATGGCCAGGCTTCTAATCCAGGGGTGTCAAACAAAATTTCATCACGGGCCGCATCAGCATTATGGTTGCCCTCAAAGGGCTGGTTATATCTGTAAGACTATATATATTCAGTTATTACTAGTTTTAGTAATACATTAAAACACAAACTGTGAAGGGCAGGTGCAGACCAGCACAAAGCCCACTCACATTCCATTAGCAGATGAAAATCTGAAAAGGAGGGTCGCACACCGCTGGTATCATCCACAAGAAACTTTATTGGAGACTGTTTAGATAGAACATGGTTCTGCCATGGCGACCTTCCTTTTCAACTAGCTTAGAATTGTACTATTTTCATAATAATTATAGGCAGATTTCCAGGGTGGCACACCCCCCCCCCACCTTACATTAGTTGTCAAGAGCCTTGCCACCATCAGAAGTCGAATCCCCTACCGTCCCTTATACCACAGGGCACCCCCCTTATCTTGTGCTGCTGCAGGGAAGAAGCTGGAGGCAGAGCTGGGAAGCAGAAAGTGCAGGGTCTGGAGGAGGACCAGAGGAGGGCTGGAGTCCGCTAAATGCTGAGATAAAGGGAGGCGGAGATGAGGGGGTTCTGTGGCAGCACAGAGAGGAGCAGGATCTGGTGGAAGAGTTCTTACTGCCTCTCTGCTGCCGACTGATGAGGCGAGGGGGGTTCTGCAGCTGCAGGAGAGGTGCAAGAGCCACATAAAATGGCCTGGATGTCTGGATTCCGCCACGGACCTTGTGTTTGACACATGTGATCTAATCATTTGCTGACTTGGAAGCATACAGCCAGGAAGAGCTGAAGATTTTGACTTACCATTGTGTATACTTGCTTAGATCAGTAACTCACTGGTTAGTAAAACTAGGATCCAATGATGACAATTTATATATTGCAATTAATATCGGCTTCCTTTAACAAAGGTAGGTACTAGGAACCTTTTTTAAATATTAATTGAATCCAAAATGGCTACATATCATAAATATGTAATAATTGGCCATATTGCTGCTTTATAATTAAGGCCTTTAGTGTTTGTAGTCTCACCATTTCAATAGTCAGCCATATATGAACCATCCTCCCTCAGTGGGAATGGGAACCTTTCGTATTCTGCTCTATGTAAAATGGTATTGCAGTCAGTATGATGTAATGAGAGGGTGGACTCAAGTACAAAATTTGCATGGACATCAAATCCATATTGCCTATTTTAAAACGGAGTTCCACCCATATTTCAATCTTGATCTGAATCAGTCCCTTGCTGCAAGTATACCACAATTTTTATTACCACTTCAGCCCCGGAAGATTTGGCTGCTCAATGACCAGACCATTTTTTGCTATAAGGAACTGCGTCGCTTTAACCGACAATTGCGTGACGTTGTACCCAAACAAAATTTATGTCCTTTTTTTCCCACATGGCATTTGATCACCTCTGCGTTTGTTTTTTTTTGTGCTATAAACAAAAAAAGAGCGACAATGTTGAAAAAAAACACAATATTTTGTACTTTTTGCTATTATAAATAACCCCAATTTAAAAAAAAAAAGCAAATATTTTCCTCAGTTTAGGCCGATATGAATTCTTCTACATATTTTTGGTAAAAAAAATCACAATAAGCGTACATTGATTGGTTTGCGCAAAAGTTATAGCGTCTACAAAATAGGGGATAGATTTATGGCATTTTTTTTGCTAGTAATGGCGGCAATCTGCAATTTTTATCAGGACTGCGACATTATGGCGGACAGATCGGACACTTTTGACACATTTTTGGGACCATTGACAATTAACTATACAGCGATCAGTGCTATAAAAATTTACTGATTACTGTGTAAATGTCACTGTCAGGAAAGGGGTTAACACTAGGGGGCAATCAAGGGGTTAAAGAGGAAGTAAACCCTGATGGGTTTTACTTCCTCTTTTGCTCCCTGCAAACCCTGCAAATTAAAAGCATGATGGGCTAGTCGCATCGCATACTAGCCCACTATGTGACACTTACCTGCAAACGAATCCAGCACTGTCCCCTGCACCCTTCTTCTCGCCCCTCTTCCTTTCGGGACCACGGACTCTGGCTCTGTGATTGTCCGGAGCCGCGTGACGTCAATCCCGCGTGCCAGTAACGGCACACGCTTGGGAAGAAACGTCACAGAGGTCCGCTTCTTCATAGCGCATGCACCGATTACATCATCGGTGCACTACAAGTGAAATATCTCCTAAACGGCGCACATTTAGGAGATATTTCCACTACCTATAGGTAAGACTCACATAAAAGGGTTTACAACCACTGTAAAGCGGTTGTATACCCGCTCCTACTTTATTTATTTTTTCATACCTGAAAGGCAAAAGGCATAATGAGCTAGTATGCACCGCATACTAGCTCATTATGAAATACTTACCTTAGAACGAGGTGTCGGGAACTTACCTGGTCCACGCCGAGGGAGATGTCATCTTGCCTCGGCGTGTCTTCCGGGTATCGCCGCTCCAGCGCTGGAGCGGCGATGTCGTCACTCCCGCGCGTCGGCAAGGTCCGGCGGCTGCCGGACTTTAGCCGAGAATCCCCGCCGCGCATGTGCCGCTGCAGTCAGCGGCTCATTGCGGGGGGAATATCTCCTAAACTGTAGAGGTTTAGGAGATATTCTTTTTACCTATAGGTAAGCCTTATTATAGGCTTACCTGTAGGTAAAAGTAAAAAAACAGGGTATACAACCACTTTAACTGTATTCTGTAGTGTGTCTGTTTACTGCCGGCCATGAGCATCGGCACCCCCGCAGTGCAGGAGGCGCGTGCCTGCTATCCCGCTTAAAGGGGTTGTAAAGGTTTTTTTTTTTTTTTTCTAAATAGGTTCCTTTAAGCTAGTGCATTGTTGGTTCACTTACCTTTTCCTTCGATTTCCCTTCTAAATTTTTTTTTTCTTTGTCTGAATTTCTCACTTCCTGTTCCTCTTCAGTAAGCTTGCCCCCATCATCCGAGCCGTTCTGGCTGGGGGTTAGTCAGCGTGCTCACCCCCTCCCTTGGGACTACATCCCTGTGGGGAGCCCCCTCCCTTGGGACTACATCCCTGCGGGGAGACGCTGTGTTCACAGTGTCTCCTCGCAGTGATGTAGTCCGAAGGGAGGGGGTGAGCACGCTGACTAACCCCCAGCCAGAACGGCTCGGGTGATGGGGGCAAGCTTACTGAGGAGGAACAGGAAGTGAGAAATTCAGACAAAGAAAAAAACATTTAGAAGGGAAACAGAAGGAAAAGGTAAGTGAACCAACAATGCACTAGCTTAAAGAAACCTATTTAGAAAATAAAAAACAAACCTTTACAACCCCTTTAACCACTTGTCCCCCGCCCATTGTCAATTGACGGCGGGCGGAGGACACTCTCGTTTTGGGAGGACGTCATATGACGTCCTCCCTTTAAAACGAGCTAGGGGGCGCGCGCGCGCGCACCGCCGCGTTCCCAAGGCCCCGATGCGCGTGCCCGGCGGCCGCAATTGCCGCCGGGCACCCGCGATTGCCCGGGAAACGAGCAGGAAAGTGGATCTCTGTGTGTAAACACAGAGATCCACGTCCTGTGAGGGAGAGGGGACCGATGGTGTGTCCCTCGTACATAGGGACAACCATCGGTCACCTCCCCCAGTCAGTCACCTCCCCCCACAGTTAGAACACATTGAGGGAACATATTTAACCCCTTCCCGCCCCCTAGTGGTTAACCCCTTCCCTGCCAATCACATTTATACAGTAATCAATGCATTTTTATAGCAGGGATTGCTGTATAAATGTGCATGGTCCCAAAAATGTGTCAAAAGTGTCCGATGTGTCTGCCGCAATATCGCAGTCACAATAAAAATCGCAGATCGCAGCTATTGCTAATAAAAAATAAAAAATAATAAAAATGCTATAAATCTATCCCCTATTTTGTAGACGCTATAACTTTTGCGCAAACCAATCAATACGCGCTTATTGCGATTTTTTTTTTTTTACCAAAAATATGTAGAAGAATACGTATCGGCCTAAACTGAGGAAAATTTTATTTGAAAAAAAAAATGGGTATTTATTATAGCAAAAAGTAAAAAATAGTGTTTTTTTTCCAAACTGGACGCTCTTCTTTTGTTTATAGCGCAAAAAATAAAACCCGCAGAGGTGATCAAATACCACCAAAAGAAAGCTCTATTTGTGGGAAAAAAAGGACGCAAATTTTGTTTGGGAGCCACGTTGCACGACCGCGCAATTGTCATTCAAAGTGTGACAGCGCTGAAAGCTGAAAAATGGCTTGGGCAGGAAGGGGGTTTTCATGCACAGTAGGGAAGTGGTTAAAGTTAGGTGCCCAGATTTTTAAAATGAAATCCGGGGACATATTTTTTTTTACTAGTAATGGCGGCAATCAGCAACTCATAGTGGGACTTCGATATTGCGGTGGACAAATCGAACACTAAGTGACACTAATACAGTGATCAGTGCTAAAAATATGCACGGTCACTGTACTAATGACACTGGCTGGGAAGGGTATAACGTCTAGGGCAATCGAAGGGTTAAATGTGTGCCTAACAAGTGTTTTCTCACAGTGGGGGAGGTGCTTTTACTAAGGTAAGGCATAGATCCCTGTACCTGCTTTGCAGAAACACAGGATCAATGTCTTCCATACTGACAGAATGGCAAACTGCCTTGTTTACCACCGTTCTGCCTATGTACATAACGATCAGCGGGTACCGGTGGTCATCGAGTCCGCTGATTGGCTCAGATACCTAGAAATGCAGGATCACGTATATAAGTGATCCTGCTCCTGAAGATCACTCCGCCGTGGAAAGCAAGGAGGTAAGCAGGCAGGCGACTGGCCGGGATATGAGTCAAGAAAGAAGAACATGCAAGCGGAGCTGGATGGGCACCTGAAACTGAAAAAATAGTCCCTCTGCTCCGACCAGCACATGATCATCAGAAAGGGATACAGATAATGGAAAAAATACACCCCCCTAAGCTAGTAGGTGCGGTGGAGTGGGTGGGTGTAATTCAGAATTGTTTTTTTAATTCTGCACTGACTGTCTTTGAAATTGTCCCAGCTCCCGTTGAAATCAAATCCGGGGACAAAACTGGGGACAGACTTGGTCTGGGGACAGTGTCCTCAATCCGGGGACTGTCCCCTGAAACCGGGGATGTCTGGTCACCCTAGGTTAAAGGAGCCGACGTACAGCTATGACGGTTCGCGGGAACGTGCCGACCTGCCGTAGTATAATGACGGTGGCTGGTCGGCAAGGGGTTAATCACACGCATTAAATGCAGTGCAGCAGAACAGTGAAAAAAAAAATATATATATATAAAAATCTGGGTGGAACTCCGCTTTAAGACAAACAAAGTTGCAGCAAATAAAAGTTGTTTTTAGTGTTTCCAACACCATTTTTAGAAAATATCAATTTTTAATTTAAAGGTGTATGGTCCATTCTATTTCCAGGGCCGTATACATAGACTTATGTAAGACAAGATGAGTCATGTCTGGATATGAAAGTTTCTGTTTCATGCTGTGAGTCATCACAGTCCTGCCAAGACCGTCCGGGGCCTTTGCTGTTGAAGCAGCTGTTTGAAATGATAATCATTGCAACTAGCGGCCTTGTGCTGCCTGTAGCTTCTATTCCCTGAACAGAGGCCTCGACTTGCCCTTAAAAGACCTTTAAATAGAAACGAAAGATTACAGCTTTTGCGATACCTTCTATTTTCATTTCCTTTATAGTGTATCTTCTACAAAGGCTACCGTTCTTTTCATCTCAGGAGCTGTTATTTTATAGCAAATTTTATCCTGGGATTGATGCTATATTTTGCTCATTTCCGCTCTCATACCTTAGTACCTCTTAAGGAGCCGAGAAATGTTTACATTTTCACTAGGGGCTTGTTTATTCGGTAATGATTTTTTCATTACTTAAAGCGGATCTTCACTGCATCTGGGCTCCGCAAACTAAAATGACTATTTAATTCATTTTTAATATTCAAAGCAAATCCCCCATTCACCCGTGTCTCTATGTTTTTTTTTTTCTTTTGAGAAATCACTTTAAAAAACACCCCCCCTAGCATTTCTGTCTGTGGCCATCCTGAGTAAAGGCAGATGATTCATGTAGGATTTACTTCCTGGAATCCATCTTCCCTTAGCACAAGCATCCATGCGCAGGAGAGTGTGCTTAGCTGAGAAAACCCCTCCTTCTCTCCTCCCCTCCTGAAGACTCCTGGGATGTATGACATAATTTGCCTAGGCAAGAAACCAGGAAGTAACTGAAGAAATGTAGAAACATTAAATGGTTTAAAACAAGTAAATATAATATACCTTCCTATCTATTTACTAATAGGGTTGAGCGAACCCGAACTGTAAAGTTTGGGTTCGTACCTGACTTTTAGGTTTTTGGTACCCGGACCCGAACCCAAACAATTTACTGTATGTTCGGGTTCGGTGTTCGGCAATGTAATGGTGCATTTTAAAAAGCTGCAGGGCAGCCAATCAACATTTGTTTAACTCGTGTGCCCTTAGAAGCCATCACAGCCATGCCTACTAATGGCATGGCTGTGATTGGCCAGTGCAGCATGTGACCCAGCCTCTATATAAGCTAGAGGCACATAGCACAGCACGTCACTCTGCTTTAGATAGTGTAGGGAAAGGTTGCTGCTGCTGCTGCTTTGAGGGAGAGAATTAGATAGGAGTCCTGATTCAGAAATGAAATTACTCAGCGATCTACCTTGCTTTTGTTGTGTGGGTGCAGTGCACAATCTTTTTATCCTGCCCTGAGCCCAGTGCCAGAGAAAAGATAACTTTTATCCGTCTGTTAGTTAGGTTGGTGTCGTAGGGCATTTTATGCAAGCTCAGTGCACCAGCACTGCATATGTTACTGTGAGATACACACTTTAGATACTGTTCTCCTATTCTGTTATTCCAAAAAAAAAAAAATTAGGGCAAAAAAAAAATTTTTGCTTGCGTTTTCTGCCCAAAATTTTTTTTTTGGTGCATTTTCTGCAAATCTGTACGTGTGAGATACACACTTTAGATACTGTTCTCCTATTCTGCTATTCAAAAAAATAATCATTTAGGGCCCAAAAATTTTTTTTGCTGCGTTTTCTGCATACCTGTACGTGTGAGATACACACTTTAGATACTGTTCTCCTATTCTGCTATTAAAAAAAAAAGAATTTAGGGCAAAAAAATAATAATTTGGTGCATTTTCTGCATATCTGTACGTGTGAGATACACACTTTAGATACTGTTCTCCTATTCTGCTATTCCAAAAAAAAATATTTAGAGCCAACATTTTTTTTTTTGGTGCGTTTTCTGCCCCCAAATTTTTTTTGGTGCATTTTCTGCATATCTGTACGTGTGGGATACACACTTTAGATACTGTTCTCCTATTCTGCTATTCAAAAAAATAATAATTTAGGGCAAAAAAAATGTTTTTGGTGCATTTTCTGCATATCTGTACGTGTTAGATACTCACTTTAGATACTGTTCTCCTATTCTGCTATTCCAAAAAATAATAATTTAGGGCAAAAAACAGTTTTTTGGTGCGTTTTCTGGGCAAAAAAATGTTTTTGGTGCATTTTCTGCATATCTGTACGTCTGAGATACACACTTTAGATACTGTTCTCCTATTCTGCTATTAAAAAAAATAATAATTTAGGGCAAAAATATATATTTTTTGGTGCGTTTTCTGGCAAAATAAATGTTATGGGTGCATTTTCTGCATATCTGTATGTGTGAGATACACACTTTAGTTACTGTTTTCCTATTCTGCTATTCAAAAAAAATAACAATTTAGTGCAAAAAAAATAATTGTGGTGCGTTTTCTGCATATCTGTACCTGTGAGATACACCCTTTAGATACTGTTGCTTAATTCTGCTATTCAAAAAACACCCATTTAGGACAAGATCCTAAATTTGAGAAATATGAGGAGACCGTCAAATAAGGGACGTGGCCCCGGTCGTGGTGCTGCTGGTGGAGCTCCTGTTGCAGGGAGAGGACGTGGTCGATCTGTGCCAGCTACACGCACAAGTGAAACACTTTCCTCAGGTGTGAGTAGGCAACAGAGCCTGCAGCGGTATTTGTTCGGGCCTAATGCGGCTCTACGAATGTTGTGGCCAGGACAAGTACAGGCGATAGTAGACTCCAGTTGCTTCACATTGTCTCCCACCCATGTTATTTTAAGTTATTTCCCTATCCACATTTGTTTGCAGAGCACTTGCCATGCTCTTAACAACATTTTGCTGCCATTTGTAGCCCTCTAGCCCTTTCCATTACTTTTTTAGAGCCATTTTAGTCCTCAAAAGTTTGGGTCCCCATTGACTTCAATGGGGTTCGGGTTCGGGGTCAAGTTCGGGTCAAGTTTGGGTCCCGAACTCTAACTTTTTTGCGAAGTTCGGCCGAACCCGAACATCCAGGTGTCCGCTCAACTCTATTTACTAATGCTAGGACCATGAGGATTAAAAATAATCAACATTGATTGGGAGATTGAAGAGACTTTATGATAACAAAGAAATACATACAGTATCTCACAAAAGTGAGTACACCCCCACATTTTTGTAAATATTTTATTATATCTTTTCATGTGACAACACTGAGAAAATTACACTTTGCTACAATGTAAAGTATTGAGTGTAAAGCTTGTATAACAGTGTAAATTTGCTTTCCCCACAAAATATCTCAACACACAGCCATTAATGTCTAAACCACTGACAACAAAAGTGAGTACAAGTGAAGTGAAAATGTCCAAATTGGGCCCAATTAGCCATTTTCCCTCCCCAGTGCCATGTGACTCGTTAGTGTTACAAGGTCTCAGGTGTGAATGGGGAGCAGGTGTGTTAAATTTGGTGTTATCACTCTCACTCTCTCATACTGGTCACTGGAAGTTCAACGTGGCACCTCATGGCAAAGAACTCTCTGAGGATCTGAAAAAAAGAATTGTTGCTCTACATAAAGATGGCCTAAGCTATAAGAAGATGGCCAAGACCCTGAAACTGAGCTGCAGCACGGTGGCCAAGACCATACAGCGGTTTGACAGGACAGGTTCCACTCAGAACAGGCCTCGCTATGGTCGACCAAAGAAGTTGAGTGCAAATGCTCAGCGTCTTATCCAGAGGTTGTCTTTGGGAAATAGACGTATGAGTGCTGCCAGCATTGCTGCAGAGGTTGAAGGGGTGGGGGGTCAGCCTGTCAATGCTCAGGCCATATGCCGCACACTGCATCAAATTGGTCTGCATTGCTGTCGTCCCAGAAGGAAGCCTCTTCTAAAGATGATGCACAAGAAAGCCCGCAAACAGTTTGCTAAAGACAAGGACATAGATTACTGGAACCATGTCCTGTGGTCCGATGAGACTAAGATAAACATATTTGGGCAGATGGTGTCAACCGTGTGTGGCGGCAACCAGGTGAGGAGTACAAAGACAAGTGTGTCTTGCCTACAGTCAAACATGGTGGTGGGAGTGTCATGGTCTGGGGCTGCATGAGTGCTGCCGGCACTGGGGAGCTACAGTTTATCGAGGGATCCATGAATGTTAACATGTATTGTGACATAATGAAGCAGAGCATGATCTCCTCCCTTCAGGGAGTGGGTTGCAGGGGAGTTTTTCAACATGATAACGACCTCAAACGCACCTCCAAGACAACCACTGCCTTGCTAAAGAAGCTGAGGTATAAAGGTGATGGACTGGCAAAGCATGTCTCCAGTAGTGATGAGCCGAACACCCCCGGGTTCGGTTCGCACCAGAACCCGCGAACGGACCGAAAGTTCGCACGAACATTAGAACCCTATTAAATACAATGGATGCGAACGTTCAGATTCTAAAGTGCTAATTATAACGACTATTATCCATGTTATTGTCCTAAACAGAGTTTGGGAACCCGGGTTCTGCACCAGGGGACATGTATCAATGCAAAAAGAAGTTTTAAAAACGGACGTTTTCCGGGAGCAGTCATTTTAATGATGCATAAAGTGAAAAAAAAAAAGTCAAATATTCCTTTAAATATTGTACCTGGGGGGTGTCTAAAGTATGCCTGTGAAGTGCCACGTGTTTCCCATGTTTAGAACTGTCCCTGCACAAAATAACATTTCTAAAGGAAAAAAAAGCCATTTAAAACTGCTTGCGGCTTTAATGTAATGTCTGGTCCCGGTAATATGGATGAAAATCTTTAAGAAAAATGGCATAGCTACCCCATCAACCCCCCCCGCCCCCTACCCCAGCCCATTACCAGCCCCTTTGGGTCTTGTATGGATATTAAGGGGAACCCCGCACACAAAATAAAAAAGGCCCTATATACTCTGAACAGCCGTATACAGGCGGTGCATACAAGACAGGGACTGTAGGTTTGTTCTTATGTAGAATCTGTTTGTAATTTTGAACAGCTACATTGTTTAAGTGTAGCTCCAGGCCAAATACCTATTTTTAAGCTTTTTGGAAAACATAGGGAAGGGTTATCACCCCTGTAACATTTTTTTTGCTGTCTGTGCCCCTGTTCAGAACATTTCACCTCACTTTGCGTCCCAATGACAACTGTTTTTGAAATGTGGTGTTTTTATTGAAACAAGGATTGGTGATAAAGCATCAGTAGAGAGGAGACACCTTTCTCCCATATTAATTCTTACAGGAGAGAATTTTCCTTCCAAGGGGTAGATTTCCTCTCACTTCCTGTTGTCTTCTTCCGTTTGCAAGTAGTAGTCGTTTGTAAGTTGGATGTTTGAAAGTAGGGACCTGCCGTATATACTCTGCAGAAATTGGCCCCTTAGGTGTTGGTGTTGGCACAACACTGTAAGCACTCACAGTTACTCTTGGTGGGTGCTGGAACACCCTGCTGTCAACTATTATATCAGGAATTGTAATAACATATAATTGTTGAACAGTGGTAGTAAAAATTGGGCCTTTGATGGTGGTGCTGGTGCCACAACACTGTAAGGCCTGACAGTTACTCTTGGTGGGCGCAGCAATAGGCCCTGCTGTGAATTATTAGATCAATAATTAGAATTGCATGCCCCTGTTGAACAGGGGCTGAAAAATTGGGCCTTTGGTGGTGGTGGTGGTGGTGGTGGTGGTGGTGTTGACACAACACTGTAAGGCCTGACAGTTACTCTTGGTGGGCGCAGCAATGGGCCCTGCTGTGAATTATTAGATCAATAATTAGAATTGCATGCCCCTGTTGAACAGGGGCTGAAAAATTGGGCCTTTGGTGGTGGTGGTGGTGGTGGTGGTGGTGTTGACACAACACTGTAAGGCCTGACAGTTACTCTTGGTGGGCGCAGCAATGGGCCCTGCTGTGATTTATTAGATCAATAATTATAATTGCATGCCCCTGTTGAACATGGGCTGAAAAATTGGGCCTTAGGCACTGGTGGCACAACACTGCAACCCCTCACAGATACTGTACTTGGAGCACAGCAATGAGGCCTGTTGCAAAGTATTGCATCAAAAATTGTAATTACATGCCCCTGTTAAACAGGGGCTGAAAAATTGGGCCTTAGCCACTGGTGGCGGCCCCCATAAACCAAAATGATCTTCCAAGCTATCATCATTAATCGGATCATTGAGGAGGAGGAGGAGGATAGCTAGTCAACATAACAGCACAGGAACTCAGCATCAGAATCAGTCTTGAAGGGATGTGACATTTTAAAATCAATTAGTCTGTTATATCAGCATCAGGTGTGTGGTAGCTGGTGGTGATCCAAGACTGGTTCATCTTGATGAAAGTGAGTCGATCAACCGAGTCGGTGGACAGGCGCACCCTGTGATCCGTGACAAATCCTCCAGCAGCACTGAATGTGCGTTCTGAAAGAACGCTGGATGCAGGACAGGCCAGTAGCTCAATTGCATACTGTGCAAGCTCTGGCCAGTGATCCATCCTCAAGACCCAGTAAGCCAGAGGATTTTCGGTGGGGAAGGTGTCCAAGTCTGACCTTGCCCCTAGGTATTCCTGCACCATGTATATCAGACGCTGGCGATGTTTGCTGGAAACGATCATACTTTGGGGCTGCGGACTAAAGAATTGTCTGAACGCATCGGTCAGACGGCCACCTTCCCCACCGCTCCTTCTTTGACTGCCCGAAGCCTCAGCAACTCGTTGTCCAGGACCAGGAGTTTGTAACCTCCCAGTCTCTGGGAACGCGTTGCACAGACCTTTCTGCAAGGCCTCCCGGAGTTGTCTCATCCTCTGCTCCCTCTGCGACGGTAACATAAGGTCTGCAACCTTACCCTTGTACCGTGGATCAAGGAGAGTGGCCAGCCAGTAATGGTCCCTCTCCTTGATCCGAAGAATACGAGGATCCTTCCCCAGACTTTGCAGGATCAGGGAGGCCATGCAGCGTAGGTTAGCTGAGGCATTCAGTCCGGAGTCCTCTGGGTCACTAAGGACGACATGATCCACAGCCACCTCCTCCCAGCCACGTACAAGTCCACTGGTTTCTTGGGACTGTAAATCATCCCTAAAAGACTGCTGCTGATGATGCTGAGTGCCAGGCTCCACCTCCATGCTGACACAATCCTCTTCCTCCTCCTCCTCCTCCTCCTCTTCCTGTGTGATGGGTGGGACAGAAGGAACACTGTCAGGGTAAAGGGGGCCTTGAGAGGCAAAGAAGTCCTCCTCTTCCTGCCTCTGTTCTGCCTCAAGTGCCCTGTCCATTATTCCACGCAGCGTGTGCTCCAACAGGTGGACAAGAGGTACAGTGTCACTGATGCATGCACTGTCACTGCTCACCATCCTCGTGGCCTCCTCAAATGGTGCCAGGACAGTGCATGCATCCCTGATCATGCCCCACTGGCGTGGTGAAAAAAACCCGAGCTCCCCTGACCCTGTCCTGGTGCCGTAGTCGCACAGGTACTCATTGATGGCCCTCTGCTGCGTGTGCAGCCGCTGCAGCATGGCCAACGTTGAGTTCCACCTGGTGGGCATGTCACATATAAGGCGGTTCTTGGGCAGGTTCAACTCCTTTTGCAGCTCAGCCAGGCGAGCACTGGCATTATAAGATCTGCGGAAATGAACACAGACTTTCCTGGCCTGCCTCAGGACATCCTGTAAGCCCGGGTACCTGCCCAAGAACCGCTGCACCACCAGGTTAAGGACGTGAGCCATACAGGGCACATGAGTCAGTTGTCCCTGTCGGAGGGCGGAGAGGAGGTTGGTGCCATTGTCGCAAACCACCATTCCTGGCTTAAGCTGGCGTGGCGTCAACCACCTCTCGGCCTGCCCCTGCAGAGCAGACAGGACCTCTGCCCCAGTGTGGCTCCTGTCCCCCAAACACACCAGCGCAAGCACGGCAGGGCATCTTTTTGCCTGCGTACTTGCGTAGCCCCTTGAACGCCTACGGAGCACCGCTGGTTCCGAGGACAAACCACAGGAAGAGGCCATGGAGGAAGAAGAAGAGGAGGGGGTGGAGGAGAGAGGTGTGTCACAACCAGTAGTAGCATTTTGGAGGCGTGGCGGTGGAACAACCTCCAACACTACTGCACCTTGTCCTGCATCCTTCCCAGCTGCCAAAAGAGTGACCCAATGGGCCGTGAAAGAAAGGTAACGTCCCTGTCCATGCCTGCTGGACCATGAGTCAGCGGTAATATGCACCTTACCGCTGACCGCCCTGTCCAGCGAGGCCAAGACATTGCCTTCCACATGCCTGTAGAGAGCCGGAATCGCCTTCCGTGAGAAAAAGTGGCGTTTGGGAACCTGCCACTGAGGAACAGCATAGCACATTGCACAAACTCACGGAAGGGGGCCGAGTCTACCAACTGAAAAGGCAGCAGTTGAAGCGCTAGCAATTTAGCCAAGCTAGCATTCAACCGCTGGGCATGTGGATGGCTGGGAGTGAACTTCTTTCGACGGTCCAGCAGCTGGGGCAGGGAAATTTGCCTGCTAGAATCGGACGTCGGTGTACTGCTAGAAGAGTGCCCGCAAGTACTTGGCTGTGACACACCTAATTCTACACCTTCATTCCTCTCAGAGCAGGTTTCAGAGAGGACTGAAGGTATAGTGGGGTTGGAGATCCCAGCTGATGCGGTGCAAGAAGAGGTCAGCTTTGTTCTTTGGTGTGGGTCTTTAAGGTAGGCTTGCCAACGAGCTGCATGGCAGGTCAACATATGTCTGATCAAGCATGTGGTGCCCAAGCGGCTGATGTTTTGGCCACGCGATATACGCTTGAGACATATGTTGCAAACAGCAGCTGTGCGATCTGATGCACTCGCCTCAAAAAAGGCCCACACCAAAAAACTTTTTGAATGACGGGCAGAGGCAGCGCCCTGCACAGGCGGAGCTCTGCGGTGTGATTCCGTCGGTGTGCTGCCCATACGCTGGCCACCCAAGGGCATCCTGCCTCGTTGGAGATGTGCCTCCTCCTCATCCTCCTCCTCCTCCTCTCTCCTATTAGGCACCCACGTGGAGTCAGTGACCTCATCATCCCCTCCCTCCTCATCACTGGAGCCAATCTGGCAGTATGCTGCAGCTGCTGGAGCATGACTGCCAGATTGGTGTCCTTCTTGAGCATCCCCTCTCTCTGCTCTCACGCTACTGCCTTCCTCTATCTGGGTATCATCATCAGATCCTTCGAAACGCTGGGCATCCTCCTGGAGCATGTACCCAACACTGTGCTCAAACAGTTCGGGGGACTCCTCAGGAGGAGGACATGGTGGGTCTAGGGAAGGATTGACTAATGAAGATAATGATACCAGAGAAGAGGACGCTTTGGCAGCTGCTTTGCCAGTACCCTGAGCCTGGGTGAGAGAGGATGAGGAGGATGAGGTGGGCTTGGTCATCCACTCTACCAAGTGTTCGGCATGATGTGGCTCAACATGTCCAGCTGCCGAAAAGAAGGACAAGCGTGTCCCATGGCCATGTGCTGATGACAATGCACCGCGTCCACGACCAGCACTGTTGCCCCCAGACACAGAGCCTGCTTGCCCTCTTTTTTTGCCTCCTGACTGTCTGCCTCTCCTTGTTTGCCTTCCAGACATTTTAATGGATGGCCTGCAGGGAGATGGGAAAAACAGCAATAAGGGCTACCTTCAGGTGTATACTGTGCAGGAGGCTTAGCAACAATGACACTGACACTGTCCCCTGCCTATCCTTCTCTGTCCCTAAACACAAGGATTTGCAATATGCTTCAGCAAGATTGGTTTAGCACAGAATAGCACACTGTCAGTTTCACTCACTGCCCTACTCTGTCCCTACAAACTAGATTTAGCACAGAATAGCACACTGAGAGTTTCCACGAGTGTCCTTCTCTGTCCCTAAACTCAAGGATTTCAAATATGGTTCAGCAAGATTGGTTTAGAACAGAATAGCACACTGACACTTTCCCTCACTGTCCTACTCTGTCCCTACAAACAAGATTTAGCACAGAATAGCACACTGATAGTTTCCACGAGTGTCCTTCTCTGTCCCTAAACTCAAGGATTTCAAATATGGTTCAGCAAGATTGTTTTAGAACAGAATAGCACACTGTCAGTTTCACTCACTGTACCTCTCTGTCCCTACAAACAAGATTTAGCACAGAATAGCACACTGATAGTTTCCACGAGTGTCCTTCTCTGTCCCTAAACTTAAGGATTTCAAATATGGTTCAGCAAGATTGGTTTAGAACAGAATAGCACACTGTCAGTTTCACTCACTGTCCTACTCTGTCCCTACAAACTAGATTTAGCACATAATAGCACACTGAGAGTTTCCACGAGTGTCCTTCTCTGTCCCTAAACTCAAGGATTTCAAATATGGTTCAGCAAGATTGGTTTAGAACAGAATAGCACACTGACACTTTCCCTCACTGTCCTACTCTGTCCCTACAAACAAGATTTAGCACAGAATAGCACACTGATAGTTTCCACGAGTGTCCTTCTCTGTCCCTAAACTCAAGGATTTCAAATATGGTTCAGCAAGATTGGTTTAGAACAGAATAGCACACTGTCAGTTTCACTCACTGTACCTCTCTGTCCCTACAAACAAGATTTAGCACAGAATAGCACACTGATAGTTTCCACGAGTGTCCTTCTCTGTCCCTAAACTCAAGGATTTCAAATATGATTCAGCAAGATTGGTTTAGAACAGAATAGCACACTGTCCGTTTCACTCACTGTCCTACTCTGTCCCTACAAACAAGATTTAGCACAGAATAGCACACTGACACTTTCCCTCACTGTACCTCTCTGTCCCTAAACTCAAGGATTTCAAATATGGTTCAGCAAGATTGGTTTAGAACAGAATAGCACACTGTCAGTTTCACTCACTGTCCTACTCTGTCCCTACAAACAAGATTTAGCACAGAATAGCACACTGACACTTTCCCTCACTGTACCTCTCTGTCCCTAAACTCAAGGATTTCAAATATGGTTCAGCAAGATTGGTTTAGAACAGAATAGCACACTGTCAGTTTCACTCACTGTCCTACTCTGTCCCTACAAACAAGATTTAGCACAGAATAGCACACTGACACTTTCCCTCACTGTACCTCTCTGTCCCTAAACTCAAGGATTTCAAATATGGTTCAGCAAGATTGGTTTAGGACAGAATAGCACACTGTCAGTTTCACTCACTGTCCTACTCTGTCCCTACAAACAAGATTTAGCACAGAATAGCACACTGACACTTTCCCTCACTGTACCTCTCAGTCCCTAAACTCAAGGATTTCAAATATGGTTCAGCAAGATTAGTTTAGAACAGAATAGCACACTGTCAGTTTCACTCACTGTCCTACTCTGTCCCTACAAACAAGATTTAGCACAGAATAGCACACTGACACTTTCCCTCACTGTACCTCTCAGTCCCTAAACTCAAGGATTTCAAATATGGTTCAGCAAGATTGGTTTAGAACAGAATAGCACACTGTCAGTTTCACTCACTGTCCTACTCTGTCCCTACAAACAAGATTTAGCACAGAATAGCACACTGACACTTTCCCTCACTGTACCTCTCTGTCCCTAAACTCAAGGATTTCAAATATGGTTCAGCAAGATTGGTTTAGAACAGAATAGCACACTGTCAGTTTCACTCACTGTCCTACTCTGTCCCTACAAACAAGATTTAGCACAGAATAGCACACTGACACTTTCCCTCACTGTACCTCTCTGTCCCTAAACTCAAGGATTTCAAATATGGTTCAGCAAGATTGGTTTAGAACAGAATAGCACACTGACACTTTCCCTCACTGTACCTCTCTGTCCCTACAAACAAGGTTTAGCACAGAATAACACACTGACACTTTCCCTCACTGTACCTCTCAGCCCCTAAACTCAAGGATTTCAAATATGGTTCAGCAAGATTAGTTTAGAACAGAATAGCACACTGTCAGTTTCACTCACTGTCCTACTCTGTCCCTACAAACAAGATTTAGCACAGAATAGCACACTGACACTTTCCCTCACTGTACCTCTCAGTCCCTAAACTCAAGGATTTCAAATATGGTTCAGCAAGATTGGTTTAGAACAGAATAGCACACTGTCAGTTTCACTCACTGTCCTACTCTGTCCCTACAAACAAGATTTAGCACAGAATAGCACACTGACACTTTCCCTCACTGTACCTCTCTGTCCCTAAACTCAAGGATTTCAAATATGGTTCAGCAAGATTGGTTTAGAACAGAATAGCACACTGTCAGTTTCACTCACTGTCCTACTCTGTCCCTACAAACAAGATTTAGCACAGAATAGCACACTGACACTTTCCCTCACTGTACCTCTCAGTCCCTAAACTCAAGGATTTCAAATATGGTTCAGCAAGATTGGTTTAGAACAGAATAGCACACTGTCAGTTTCACTCACTGTCCTACTCTGTCCCTACAAACAAGATTTAGCACAGAATAGCACACTGACACTTTCCCTCACTGTACCTCTCTGTCCCTAAACTCAAGGATTTCAAATATGGTTCAGCAAGATTGGTTTAGAACAGAATAGCACACTGACACTTTCCCTCACTGTACCTCTCTGTCCCTACAAACAAGGTTTAGCACAGAATAACACACTGACACTCTCCCTACCTATCCTTATTTGTCCCTAAACACAAGGAATCCAGGATTAGTAAAGGAAAAAAAATGACACTGTCCCTGCCTATGCTTCTCTTTCCCTGCTCCGGAACACACTACACAAGGCCGCCGCGCTGGCGGCCTTTTATAGTGTGGGGCGTGTACTAAACCCCCTCAAGAATAATTGGCCACAGGCATCCTGCCTGTGGCCAATCATTGCTCTCCTCGCTGCCGGCGCTGTGATTGGCCAAGCATGCGGGGTCACAGTGCATGCTTGGCCAATCACAGCGCCTGGATGACACTGCGATGGCGTAGTGCATTGTGGGCCGTTCGCGTCACTCGAATTTGGCGCGAACGGCCCAAATCGTTCGATCTTCGTCGAACGATCGAACAGCCGATGTTCAAGTCGAACGTATGTTCGACTCGAACACGAAGCTCATCCCTAGTCTCCAGACCTAAACCCTATTGAGCATCTGTGGGTCATCCTCAAATGAAAGATGTAGGAGCGCAAGGTCTCTAACATCCACCAGCTCCGTGATGTCATCATGGAGAAGTGGAAGAGGACTCCAGTGGCAACCTGTGAAGCTCTGGTGAACTCCATGCCCAAGAGGGTTAGGGCAGTGATGGAAAATAATGGTGACAATTTGGGCCCAATTTGGACATTTTCACTTAGGGGTGTACTCACTTTTGTTTCCAACGGTTTAGACATTAATGGCTGTGTGTTGCTTTATTTTGAGGGGACAGAAAATTTACACTGTTATACAAGCTGTACACTCACTACTTTACATTGTAGCAAAGTTTTATTTCTTCAGTGTTGTCACATGAAAAGATATAATAAAATATTTACAAAAATGTGAGGAGTGTACTCACTTCTGTGAGATACATTGTTTTTTGTGCACTAACTAGGCTTTCACTTTGGCAATATTGTTTTGAAAAAAATGATTTTATTTTCTATGTAATCTTTAGACAAAACTATGTTGAAAAAATATGTCCCATTTTAAATGACAATAAAAATATGTTTCTGATTCAAAATTTGGTTATTTAAAAAAAAGTTATTTGCAAATGAAAATAAAAATTCCTTCAGTTTTGCACATTTTTTGACACTTAAAACAATAACAAACAAAACTATTTTATTTTTAGTTTTTTTTAATGACAGAACAGAAATAAAACAAAAATAAACAAACACAAAATGACTAAAGGGAGAAGGGGTGGAAGGAGTTAATTTGAGCTGATTAGGATGAACTAAGGGTTAACAGGGAGTTAGAGCCGTAGTATACTGCTGGTTGTTTTTTTTTCTTTTTCTTTTCTTTTCTTCTAACCTGAAAGGTAATGTCATAATCAGTATATTAAAGAGTGACAGAACTGAAAGCTAAAAATTGGCCTGGGCAGGAAGGGGGTTTAAGTGCCCAGTAAGCTAGTGGTTAAAAACCAAGAAAATATCAATAATGTTAATGTGAAATGTTGTATGTTAATAGGCAAACCTCTCTTTAGTAAGGAGGGAACCCAGCCAAGCTAGTCAGGCTGAGGAAGGGGATGTTCTCCCTGAAAGATCATACAAATCGCCACCTTTTTGTGCTGAAGATCTAAAACAGCTTTGGATGGAGGGATACATCATTGGCTTGAGCGGGGAACTTCCTTCACTGTGTAATTTAAATTTACATAGTGAAGGAAGTTCCCCGCTCAAGCCAAGACGTAGGCGGGTCTGACATACCGAGGGGGCGGACCTGATGGGGGACTGCTCTCACTTTGGTAATACATGTATAGACCCGCCCCTTCTCATGTTCCGCATCTGGTCCGCTGAGCGGACCTGATGGGGAACTTTAGAAGGGGCGGGTCATACATTTAAAATACTGAGAGGGAGTTCCCCATCAGGTCCGCTCAGGCACAACCAATGAAGGACAGCGCTGGACATCGGGATCGCCGCGGGACACTGGATTTCACCGCTGGAATGTTTTTTTTTTTTTAAATAAAGGACTTTTTCAAGGTGTTTGTGTGTTTTTTTAAACATTTTTTTACGCTTTCTTCGTGAAATGGTAGGGGTACAATGTCCCCTTACCAATTCACATAGGGGGGGGGCGGGATCTGGGGGGTCCCGTCCCCTTTGTTAAAGGGGTCTTCCAGATTCCGATAAGCCCCCCGCCCGCAGACCCCCACAACCACCGGGCAAGGGTTGTGGGGATGAGGCCCTTGTCCCCATCAACATGGGGACATCCTCCCCATGTTGAGGGCATGTGGCCTGGTACGGTTCAGGAGGGAGGGGGGGCCGCTCTCTCGTCCCCCCCTTTTCCCCTGCGGCCGGCCAGGTTGCGTGCTCGGATAATGGGTCTGGTATGGATTTTTAGGGGGACTCCACGCCATTTTTTTTTTAAATTTGGGGTGGAGTTCCCCTTAAAATCCATGCCAGATCTGAAGGGCCTGGAATGGATATTTGGGGGAACCCCACGTCAATTTTTTTTAAAATTTGCGGCAGGGTTCCCCTTAATATCCATTCCAGACCTGAAGGGCCTGGTAATTGAATTCTGGGGAACCCCCACGCTTTTTTTTTTTTTTTTTTATCAATGACTTTTGAATGTATTGCCGGGAGCCGACAATTCATTAATAGCCGCGAGTCAGTTTTAAATGCATTTTTTTCTTTCAAAAATGACATTTTTTGCAGGGACAGTTCTAAGCACGGGAAACATGCGCCACTTCACATGCATATCATACACACCCCCCAGGTACGAAATTTAAAGGAATATTTCACTTTTATTTTTTCATTTTAAGCATTATTAAAATCACTGCTCCCAAAAAAACGGCCGTTTTTAAAACTTCTTTTTGCATTGATACATGTCCCCTGGGGCAGGACCCGGGTCCCCAAACACTTTTTAGGACAATAACTTGCATATTAGCCTTTATAATTAACACTTTAGATTTCGAACGTTCGAGTCCATTGTATTTAATAGGGTTCTAAAGTTTACACGAACATTTTGTCTGTTCGCAGGTTCTGGTGCGAACCGAACAGGGGGGTGTTCGGCTCATCCCTGTTCCTCATCATTCCTTGTGGTTGGCTCTAATCTCTGGCACGGCTTCTGTCTTTGACAGCTGAGGGAGGCTGACTTATCCCCCTGCCCGGGCTGGAGGTTTGGGGACCAAACTCCCCCACAGCCTTGTTTATGTGACCTTTATGATACCCCACTTGTGAGTGCAATACCTATAGTTGCTTTTTAAAATCTTAATAAATGGAATTTTTATATACTACACTATGAGGACCTTTTTCACTGCTTTCATCATGCTTTCTTGACATAGCCAAACCTCTGTCAGCTTTTTTATTGCTGTCTGTGTGACCTCCTGTGAGTAAAAATTTGCATGCTCGCTAAGCCCAATGTACTGTCAATCTAATGTCTCTTCAAAGGCAAAGGACAATAGGCAAACCTATACAGGTAAAAGAAACTAGCCTTGTAAAATATCAAGTCAAGGATACCATTTGTTGCTGTCAGTGTAATTATATTTTTCCTGACGGACTCCATAGCAGACTACGTGTGGGTTAACCCCGCCTCCTTTCCAATGCTATAGGACCCCATACCCTATAAGTTTGAGCTCACCGCTAAGGACTGTGTTCCTTTTTTGTCCTCCTCCAATGGACCCTACATCACGATGGTTCCTGTTCGACGTCCTATCGGGATAACTTTGACTCCTGGTACCAGATATTTGGTGTGACTCAGAGCCCAGCCATGGGCGGGCAAGTGGTTTTTGGCCTAGAAGATTCCCCTATGGTGGAAGGGAAGCGGCCCAGGTATACCAGGAGGATGTCGGTCAGGTGCATCACGGCTGGCAAGGTCTGAAGTTTCCTTTGTCTCCATGGCAGTTGTTTATGCTGTTGTGTGTGTTACTGGCACCCTCCTTCCCTGTTAAACGTGTTTTCCAAGTCTTCATCGCTCCTGGAATGCTTCTGCGTTCCAGGACGCCGCAGTACTTCCGGGTTTCGGCTGCCGCGAGCATCTGCGCATGCGCGAGACCTCAGCGAGATCGAGGCTTGGTTCGCACATGTGCGCATGCGCGGAGCAGCCCGTGGCCGCACAGGCCCCTTTCGGCCGGCCTCTAGGGCGCATGCGCGAACCGGAGGCCAGCGGTGACGTCATCCGGGCGGGGGATTCGAATAGCTGTCAGCCCCTGCCAGGTTGGGAAACCTGTGGGCAGTCAGTGGCAGCTTCCCCAAAGCCAGCACAGCATCAGACAAGGTGAGCCCTTCTTTTACGATAGACCATGTGGGTTACATCCTCTTAAAGGGGAAGTTAAAAAAAAAAGGGGGTTCTTTTTTAATGGGGCTATTTCCTTTACTTGTCTCTCTGGTGCGGTCTAGGATTCTTAGGTATCGCCCAGTTGTGTGTCCTTTCCGCTATCCAGATCTCCAGCGCGCCCAGGAGTCATGGACAAGTCACCGCCTTTGTGTGGCCAACCCTCATGCACAAGGTATGTGCAGGTGAGGAGGAAGGGTCTGAATTTCTTCTAGTCAGTAAGAAGGTGTTGGACATCTGGTTTTCCACCTCCCTTCTACCCCCCTTTTCTTCTTTTCAGCCCTGCTAGATCAGACCGCCAATTAGTGGTCCAAATTGACAGAGACCTTGCTAGGCCGCAACATTTTTCATCCAGGTCCAGACGCGATTCCCCGTCTGGGATCCACCAGCAGAGATGTTCCCATTCCTCCTTTTAATCAGAGGAGATGTTCCTATTCCTCCTCCAAGCAGAGGAGATGTTCCCATTCCTCCTCCAATCAGAGGAGATGCTCCCATTCCTTCTCCAAGCAGAGGAGATGTTCCCATTCCTCCTCCAAACAAAGGAGATGTTTTCCATTCCTCCTTTTAATCAGAGGAGATGTTCACATTTCTTCTCCAAATAGAGGAGATGTCCCATTCCTCCTCCATACACCGCACCCACCGCCATGTCAGCCACTCTGATCAAAGACATCGCTGGGAATGTGGGACTCGAGTCCTGGAGGGCAATTCATTGTGTGAATATGTTATGCCCGGGCGGTTGGGGAAAAAGACACAGAAAAACCAATCTCTTGTGAAGCGTGTGGTACAACAATGCCTGATTGAGTGGGCACAACCCGCACGCAGAGCCAGTCCACCATACTATCTGGCTCCCTGACTGACGAAGCCCAGGAAGATCAGGGCCACATTCCAGCCCTATGATGCCTCCTCTGATTCCTCGCATAGCGAGAGGGAGGGAGATGAGTTTGTCGGAGGCTTAAGCTACTCCCCTGGTTTCCCCACGGATCAAGGCGGTTAAAGAAGCCCTCAAGTGGGAAGACGCTTCCGCTCCCCCAGCAAAGCAGCGAAGGACTTTTTGATGAGGAATGGAGTAAAAGTTGACAAGAAGGTTTTCTATGTCAAACAAAATCTACAGATGGTACTCCTTCAAGGCTGAAGAAGTGAAATATCTGGAAAAGGCTTCCCTCATCAACGCAGCCCTGATGTGGCTAAGCCAAACCTGTCACTCTTCAGTTAGAGGACATGGCATCTTTCGAAGATGGTCTCAGGAGAAGGCTAGTCCAAGACCCCAAGAGGTTCTATGGACTAGCTGGGATTTCTTGTAAGCCAGCCTTGGCCCTTGTGGCCATGTCCTAGGCCATGGAGGCCTGGACGGAAAACATGGACTCCATACTCAGAGGAGACTCAAAAGATTTGGCCCAGGGCTCGGCAGTTCATGGAACTGAAGATGGCAGTGGCCTTCCTGGAGAAGGCTTCGATCGACCTTATTCGCCTAATGGCCTGGTCTATGCTGTCCTCGGTCACGGCCAAATGGGCCTTATGGTTGCGCCCTTGGCTTGCCAACTCAGCATCCAAGCAAGCCTGGTGTAGGATTCCCTTTGAGGGGCTCTCGTTGTCTGGCAACAGGCTAGACAGTACCATAACCTGGGCCATAGGTGAGAAGTCGGGGGTCCTGCCCCAGGACAGACGTCTGTTTGGTCAGAAGAGGCCATAGCAAAGAAGCAGTACCGAGCGTCAAGAGAAGCACGCTCCTACAAACCCGGATGGGACTTCAGAAGGAATTGGCCATCCTATGTAGATCCACTGAGAACATAAGGAACAGCGGTGCCTGTCCCAAAGAACGAAGATCTCCAGGGCGTGTACTCCCCTCTCTTCTTAGTATGGGAGAAAAACGGTTCATAGCACCCGGTGATAGTTTTATCCTTCCTAAACAGTTTCAAAAAAGAAGAAAAGTACAAAATGGAGACCCTGTCTGCCTTCCAACAGACTGTGCAACCACGCGATTGGTTATTCTCAATCGATTTAAAGGATGCTTACTTCCATGTACCAGTGGCAGAGGAATTTCGCAGATACCTCCAGTTCCAGGCCAGGCAAGAATACCTACAGTTCTCCTGCCGCCCCTTTGGGCTGACATCCTCACCTCGCATTTTCTTTTTCAAAGGTCTTCCTGGCCGTAGTAGCCCTGAGCAGAGCACGAGAGATACGCCTGTACCATTACCTCGACGATCTCCTGTGGTTGTCCCATGACCAGAAGCAGTTGCTAGCCCACTGGGAGCAGATCACCTCTACTCTAATCAAATTTGGGTGGCCCCTAAACCTGGAGAAGAGACATCTAGAACCAGTCCAACGCCTGTCCTTTTTTTTAGTGGCCCAGTTCAGTATGGTGGAGAGCACCATCTCCCTTCCAGTGGAGAAGATTCCAGTCATTCGAGATAGAATCTCACAGGCTTTGTGTTTCTCACGCCTGGGGGCCTTGCATTGCCTGAAAATTGTCGGCACGATGATCTCCACGACCCCCATGGTCAAGTGGGCACTGTGAAGGTTACCCCCCCTTTCAAACAGGGCTTCTTCAGCTATGGAGATCAGGGGACATCATTCAACATATTCACATAACATTGTCAATGAGGAACAGCCTCCTCTGGTGGCTTTAGCGTACAATCTGCTCACTTGGCACTCCATTGTCCCTGTTCCGTGGGTTACAGTCACGTCCGATGCCAAGCGGCGCTGGTCGGGTAGCCCTCTGCGGGTCAGAACTTGCACAAGGCATGTGGGATGCCTGTCTTCACAACCCGGGCTCGATTGCCCTGAAACTTCAGACAGCTTGGTGGGCCCTTCAGTCCTTCACTCACCTCCTGAAAGAGGAACCAGTATTAATAAGGATGGATAACACCACAGTGGTTTCCTACGTGCAGAGGCAAGGGGGCACTCGGACTTCCACTCTGCCCCAAGAAGTCGAGCGCATTCTGTCTTGTGCCCAGAGAAATTTAGCCAATATTTCGGCAGTCTTTATCCCCGGGACTCAGATCGTCCAAGCAGACTTCCTGTCTCGCATACACGCGAAAAATAATAAAAAAGGGAGAGTGACCTCTTAACGCCCAAACCGAATGTATCATACACATGCCTCCATCCCCGTATGATATATATAAAAAAGGGAAAAAGAGAGGTTTTGGGACTTTGAATGAAGCATGTGTATGCAGCATAATGAATGAAGTGGAACCTATTTTTTCCGTGTCATGCGTTGTGATTCCTTTTAAGGGGCAGCACAAGATCCCGGAACAATAATCTCCAATCAGTAACATTTGATCACTTTGAAATTCATGAATACACATAGTACCCAGTATAATATAGATTGTGTCATGTAACAATGCATGACACATAGTTTCAAAAATAAAATACATTACATATATATACAAATCCAATAATGTACAATCATCAAAAAAGGTAATTAATGTGATCATACAATAAAGTGCATATATAAAAAGAAGGCTAGTTTTGGCATCCTAGAGTCATCAGCACACTGCTGCGGCTCCCTGGTCTGCCCCTTGGCCGCGGGTGTCCACTGTACACACCCCCCCTGGCCCCTTCTGGAGCTTCTGTGCACTTTCAGTTAAATTTCAAGTGCACTTTGCACTTGTAACTTGCACTTGTAGTGCAAAGTGGATTTGCCTTTAGTAAATAACCCCCAGAGTGCCACATGGTTTGGCTCTGCTGCAGCGAGAGACTGAACAGTACATTACTCACATGTTTCCATAATCTCATGATTACATAAAAACACTGACAAGAAAGCATGCTGCAGTTGGGCAACCCTTACCACATTGATCACGCTGTTTGGGAGTCATGGTGGACCAATTTGGTGTCACAAGTTTATAGATTTCCTCCCACAGTTGCTGTGTCCTAACCATAGGCGTGCGCACAGGGTGTGCCAGGTGTGCCCAGGCACACCCTAATCACCCTGTGCAGAACAGATTCCCCCTACTGACCTGGCTCCCCCTCCTTCCCCCCACAGAACTACTGGCTTCCCTCCTCTCCCACCCGTTGTTGCTGTGGATGTTTTAAGATGAGTGGGGGGGAAGGGGCCAGTAAATATGCCATTTACCGGCCCCTTCCCTTTCTGAATGAACATCATGAGTGATCAGTAGAGTGTGTTTGAGCTTTGGGGTGCACACCCTAATGCCAAAGGCTGCGCACACCTATGGTCCTAACTCTGTCACTGTGGTCCCGACAGGTTGAGTCCCACAAGCCTGGCCTTTCGTGGACCAGGTTAATTAGGTCCTCATGGGAGACATCTCTGGCCATGTTTCTCCTTGGGGATGATGTACTGGGGATGCACTTCCTATTGTCCAACTACTGCCTGGGTCATAGGTTGAGTTCACAGATAAAGAAAAAAAATAAATTCTTCAAAACGGATCTTAACTGATCGGACGTTGACGGACATCGTCCGTTAACTTCTGTTAATATCCGTTTTCACAGATCTGGACGTAGCCTTGCACGTTAAAAAAAAAACTGATAAAATCGGAAGCGGAGGTTAATGGACAGTAACGGATGGTCATCCCTTTACCCATAGGAATGCATTGTCTTCCGTTGACGGATGGCAGAAAAATGAATAGGCGGTCCGTCCCTGGGAAAGGGGCCTTAGACTTTAATGTCTTTAGGTCTGGATGACAGGATAGGCAACCTAAGTTGAAATATACAGTGCCTTGAAAAAGTACTACACAACTTTATCCCTGACCTGTCTGGTGTGTTCCTTGGCCTTCACAATGCTTTTTGTTCACTAAGGCTAGATTCCCACCAATGCATTTTTAGTGCTTTTTGCACTTTTTAGATTTGCACTACAGTCTATTTAACATGGTTTCCTATGGAACACGTTCTGTAGTGAAAATCTGCAAAATGCAAAAAGCACTAAAAATGCATAGGTGTGAATCCAGCCTTATGGCCTGTCATGAATCAGATGTGATCAGAACTGTGTGTACTGTACAAGTGAACCAGACGTATATAGGTGAAGAAAGTAATAATTTATTAAGAAACGTGAATAATATGTAAACACAACCACCTCCAATAACACACAGTGCACAACAAACCAATATTAGACAAGACCCCAAAATAACAATAATCAGACGAATAAATATAGCCAAAAGGGAATACCGGAATCGTAGTCTAGCTAAGCCAGGGTCATAACAGGAGATCAGCAAATGGGGGACAAGGAACAATGGACAGGGAGAGGGTGGAAGGAATCAGACAGCAGGGCAGGGATCCAGGGATACAGGACTGACAGGAACAGGTACAAATAGGTTTGGGATCAGAGTCAGGATCAGAGTCAGGTTCAGGATCAGAGTCAGGTTCAGGATCAAGGTTCCGATCAGGGCACAAGACGAAGCCAAGGCAAGGTATGTGTGAACTTGCCAGGTTTTTATACCATTACCTGCTATCAGGTTCAGGTGACGCCTAACTGCAGGAGGAGATATCTGCTCCATACTGCCAGGATCCACCCGCTGATGGACGCCAGTACTGCGGCCCAAACACCAGCAGGTAAAGGCTCTCCTGACAGTTCCAAACTGCAAGGAGATACCTGCTGGTGGACATCAGTACTGCACGCCAAATATCAGATAGTATTACCAGCGGGTGGAACCTTTCCTGACATGGCCCGTACACACGATCTGAATATCGTATGAAAACTGTTGTCCAGGGAAGAATCGCACGATAATCGGATCGTTAGTACAGAGCTTTCGAGAGCCGATCACAACAATTCATCCGATATTGTTTGATCGGACAAGCACGAAAATTTTCCTCGTACGATACCAGATAGTACGATTTTAGTTTATTCAGTACAGTTGTCGTCCAAAAATACAATACAAATACACAACACATGACATCACTTCTAATTTTTTTTGTTCTGTCGTATGAGAATTTTCGTGACTTTAGTAACCTATTCAATTTCGGACGATCTGTCGTCTGATTTTCGGATCGTGTGTACGGGGCATTAGGTTCTCTAAGAAACCTCTGAGGGCTTCACAGAACAGCTGTATTAATACTGAGATTAAATTACACACAGGTGGACTCTATTTACTAATTAGGTGACTTCTGAAGGCAATTGGATTAGATTTTAGTTAGGGGTAATAG
Organism: Rana muscosa; assembly: GCA_029206835.1. Taxonomy (NCBI): domain Eukaryota; kingdom Metazoa; phylum Chordata; class Amphibia; order Anura; family Ranidae; genus Rana; species Rana muscosa. The sequence goes on from CM055116.1 coordinate 1,064,302,584, forward strand.
AGTATAGGGGGCTGAATACGCCACACTTTTCAGATATTTATTTGTAAAAAAGTTTGAAAACCATTTATCATTTTCCTTCCACTTAACAATTATGTGCCACTTTGTGTTGGTCTATCACATAAAATCACAATAAAATACATTTTCATTTTTGGTTGTAACATGAAAATGAGGAAAATTTCAAGGGGTATGAATACTTTTTTAAGGCATTGTATCTAGTGTTGAGCGAACCCGTACCGAACTTTAGCTTTTTCCCGAACCCGAACCCGGACTTTGCGCAAAAGTCTGGGTTTGGGTTCGGGTTCGGCAATCTAATTACGCATTTAGAAATGCTTCAGGGGCCAGCCAATCACCTTTTGATTAGCTGGTGTGCCCTTAGAGGCCATCATAGCCATGCCGTGCAACATGTGACCCAGCTTCTATATAAGCTAGAGGCACACAGCACACACGTCACTCTGATTCAGAATAGATAGGGAGAGGATCTAGTCTGCTGCTGCTGCTTTTAGGGAGAAATAGAAAAATACATGAGTTAGTCCTGATTCTGGAATCTGAGGGAAAAGATAGAGACAGTGTAGTGTAGGGCCAGGTTCCTGTTTTTTGCTTTTAGGGAGAGAGATATATTATATAGGAATAGGAGTCCAGATTCAGAGATATAACTCAGCGATCTGCATAGGTTTACCTGTTTGTGTTGCAGTGCAGTCTTTTTACACTGCTATGAGCCCAGTGTCAGAGAAAATCTACCTTTTATCTGCAAGCTCAGTGCACCAGCACTGCATATATTACGTTGAGAGATACACCGTTTCCATACTGTGGGTGTATTCTGCTCTTGGAAAAAGATCCATTTAGGACAAAAAAAAAAGGCACTTTATTGTGCTCTTTTCCAAAAGACCCATTAGGCAAAAAAAATAAAAAAATTCCATTTTATTTTGCTCGTGCAAAAAAAGACCCGTTTAGGGCAAAAAAAAAAAAAAATTTGCACTTTAATGTACGCTTGCAAAAAGAGCCATTTAGGGCCACAAAAAATATTTTGCAGTGTGTTATACATATGTGGAGGTGTGTGAAATAAACAATTTATATATAGTTTTCTTCTACTGTGCTATACTAAAAAAAAAAACATTTTTTTTGAATAGCATTTTCTGCAGTTATGTAGCTGTGCGATTCAGCGGTTACGTACTGTGGGTGTATTGTTGTCTTCCAAAAAACGCCATTTAGGGCCACAAAAAATATTTTGCAGTGTGTTATACATATGTGGAGGTGTGTGAAATAAACAATTTCTAAATAGTTTTCTTCTACTGTGCTATACTAAAAAAACAACATTTTTTTTGAATAGCATTTTCTGCAGTTCTGTAGCTGTGCGATTCAGCGGTTACGTACTGTGGGTGTATTGTGGTCTTCCAAAAAACGCCATTTAGGGCCACAAAAAATTTTTTGCAGTGTGTTATACATATGTGGAGGTGTGTGAAATAAACAATTTCTAAATAGTTTTCTTCTACTGTGCTATACTAAAAAAAAAAACATTTTTTTTGAATAGCATTTTCTGCAGTTCTGTAGCTGTGCGATTCAGCGGTTACGTACTGTGGGTGTATTGTGGTCTTCCAAAAAACGCCATTTAGGGCCACAAAAAATATTTTGCAGTGTGTTATACATACCGTATGTGGAGGTGTGTGAAATAAACAATTTCTAAATAGTTTTCTTCTACTGTGCTATACTAAAAAAACAAAATTTTTTTTGAATAGCATTTTCTGCAGTTCTGTAGCTGTGCGATTCAGTGGTTACGTACTGTGGGTGTATTGTGGTCTTCCAAAAAACGCCATTTAGGGCCACAAATAATATTTTGCAGTGTGTTATACATATGTGGAGGTGTGTGAAATAAACAATTTCTAAATAGTTTTCTTCTACTGTGCTATACTATGAAAACAAAATTTTTTTTGAATAGCATTTTCTGCAGTTCTGTAGCTGTGCGATTCAGCGGTTACGTACTGTGGGTGTGTTCTGCTCTTCCAAAAACACCCATTTAGGGCAACATCCTAAATTTGGAAAATATGAGGAGAAGGTCAAAGGCACGTGGTGGCCCCGGTCGTGGTGCTGCTGGTGGAGCTCCTGTTGCAGGGAGAGGACGTGGTGGATCTGTGCCAGATACACGCACAAGTGAAACACCTTCCTCAGGTGCGAGTAGGCGACCGAGCCTGCGGCGGTATTTTGTCGCGCCTAATGAGGCTGTACGAATGTTTAGGCCAGGACAAGTACAGGCGATAGTAGATTGGGTTGCTGACAGTGCCTCGGGTTCCTTCACATTGTCTCCCACCCACTCTTCTGATGAAAGATCAGAGTTGGCACCTGAAACCCATGTCCATCAGGCTTTCACCTCACCCCCTTGCAAATCAGCCAACCAGTCTGAGCCCCAAATCATGCAGCAGTCTCTTCTGCTTTTTGATGACTCTGTTAGCAGGGTTTCCCAGGGCCATCCACCTAGCCCTGCCCCAGAAGTGGAAGAGATTGAGTGCACCGATGCCCAACCACTTATGTTTCATGATGAGTACATGGGAGGACCATCGCAGTACGTCTCGGATGATGACGAAACACAGGTGCCAACTGGTGCTGCTTTCGCAATTGTGCAGACAGACAAGGAGGGCAGGGGTGAAGACTGGGTGGAAGATGATGTGGAGGACGATGAGGTCCTCGACCCCACATGGAATCAACGTTATTCAGGTGACCAGTGTAGTTTGGAGGAAGAGGCGGTGGTCGCACAGAGCCACCAGCACAGCAGAAGAGGGAGCAGGGTGCAAAAGCGGAGCGTCCGTCCCCTAGACAGTATGTCTGCTACTGCCCAACGCAGCAAGGGACCGAGCACACCAAAGCCAGGTCCAAGGAGTTCCCTAGCGTGGCAGTTCTTCACACAATGTGCTGATGACAAGACACGAGTGGTTTGCACGCTGTGCAATCAGAGCCTGAAGCGAGGCATAAACGTTCTCAACCTGAGCACAACCTGCATGACCAGGCATCTAAGTGCAAAGCACGAGCTGCAGTGGAGTAGACACCTCAAAAAACAAGAAAGGTCTCTGGCTCCTCCTGCTTCCTCTTCTGCTGCAGTCTCGGCCTCTTCATCCACCTCTGTAGTGACAGTGGCACCTGCCACCCTGCAAACAGAGGATCTGCCAGCAACACTACCACCTGGGTCACCAACCATCTCCACAATGTCCCATGGAAGCATTCAGCTCTCTATCTCCCAAACATTGGAGCGGAAGAGGAAGTACCCCCCTAGCCACCCGCGATCCCTGACCCTGAATGCCAGCATTTCAAAACTCCTGGCCTTTGAAATGCTGTCATTCCGTCTGGTGGAGACGCAGAGTTTTAAAAGCCTGATGGCATTGGCTGTCCCACAGTACGTCGTGCCCAGCCGCCACTACTTTTCCAGGCGAGCCATCCCTTCCCTGCACAACCAAGTGGGGGACAAAATCAGGTGTGCACTGCGCAACGCCATCTGTGGCAAGGTCCACCTAACTACGGATGCGTGGACCAGTAAGCACGGTCAGGGACGTTATATCTCCCTAACAGCACACTGGGTAAATGCAGTGGCGGCTGGGCCTGAGGCAGATAGCAGTTTGGCGCATGTCCTTCCACCACCGAGGATTGCAGGGCGCTTCAGTTTGCCTCCTGTTGCTAACTCCTCCTACTCCGCTTCCTCATCCTTTACCGCCTCCTCATCCGGTCAGCGTAACACCTTCACCACCAACTTTAGCACAGCCAGGGGTAAACGACAGCAGGCAGTTTTAAAACTTTCCTATTTGGGGGAAAAACCCCACACTGCACAGGAGTTGTGGAGGGACATGGAACAACAGACCAATGAGTGGTTGCTGTCAGTGAGCCTCAAGCCCGGCCTGGTGGTGTGCGATAATGGGCGAAATCTCGTAGCAGCTCTGGGCCTAGCCGGTTTGACGCACATCCCTTGCCTGGCGCATGTGCTGAACTTGGTGGTCCAGAGGTTCCTTAAAAATTACCCCAATATGCCAGAGCTGCTGCAGAAAGTGCGGGCTGTGTGTGCGCACTTTCGGCGTTCTCACCCTGCTGCTGCTCGCCTGTCAGCGCTGCAGCGTAACTTCGGCCTTCCCGCTCACCGCCTCATATGTGACATGCCCACAAGGTGGAACTCCACCTTGCACATGCTGGCCAGACTGTGCGAGCAGCAGCAGGCGATAGTGGAGTTTCAGCTGCAGCAATCACACGTGAGTCGCTCTGCGGAACAGCACCACTTCACCACCAATAACTGGGCCTCCATGCGAGACCTGTGTGCCTTGTTGCGCTGTTTCGAATACTCCACCAACATGTCCAGTGCCAATGACGCCGTTCTCAGCGTTACTATCCCAGTTCTATGCCTCCTTGAAAAAACGCTTCGGGCGATGATGGAAGAGGATGTGGCACAGGAGGATGAGGAGGAGGAGGAGGAAGCGGGATCATTTCAAAGGCTTTCAGGGCAGTCTTTCACAAGTGGCTACGAGGGTGGGTTCCTGCACCAACAAACGCCAGGTACACAATTGTCCGGCAGAAAGGGCACAGTTCTGGAGGATGACGAGGTGGAGGAGGAGATGGAGGAGGAGGAGGAGCCATTTTCACAGCAGGGTGGCACCCAGACCAGCTCGTGGCCATCACTGGTGCGTGGCTGGGGGGATACAGAGGACACAGACGATACACCTCCCACAGAGGACAGCTTTTCTTTGCCTCTGGGCAGCCTGGCACACATGAGCGATTACATGCTGCAGTGTTTCCGCAATGACCGCCGAGTTGCCCACATTTTAACTGGTGCTGATTACTGGGTGGCCACCCTGCTGGATAGCCATTACAAGGACAACGTACCGTCCTTAATTCCCTCACTGGAGCGGGATCGTAAGATGTGCGAGTACAAGCGCACGCTGGTAGACGCGCTGCTGGTGGCATTCCCACCTGACAGCGGGCGTACGGTGGAAGCACAAGGCGAAGGCAGAGGAGGAGGAAGAGGTCGCCAACGCAGCCGGGGCACCGGCAGCACCTCAGAAGGCAGGGTTAGCATGGCTGAAATGTGGAAAAGCTTTGTCAGCACGCCACAACAACCAGCACCACCAGCTGAGATGGAACGTCTTAGCAGGAGGCAGCATTTCACCAACATGGTTGAGCAGTATGTGTCCACAGGCCTACACGTACTGGATGACGGGTCTGCCCCCTTTAACTTCTGGGTCTCCAAATTGGGCACATGGCCTGAGCTTGCCCTTTATGCCTTGGAGGTGCTGGCCTGCCCTGCAGCCAGTGTATTATCTGAACGTGTATTTAGCACGGCAGGGGGCGTTATCACAGACAAGCGCAGCCGCCTGTCCAGAGCCAATGTGGACAAGCTCACGTTCATTAAAATGAACCAGGCATGGATCCCACAGGACTTGTCCGTACCTTGTGCAGAATAGACATGTATACCGGTGTTGTGACAAAAACTGTCCGGCCATCGGATTGTGTCCGGCCCATACTGCGAAGGCGCAGCCTTTGCGCAGTACAGAGGACAAGGAGATTCACAAAATCTCCGAAGATGAACGGCGCCTGCGCTGTGAGTGCAGGTTCAAGCCCCACCATCCAAGTGGACATACGGTAGCACACAGTAACAGGGCCCCTCACGGGCTCGCTTCGATCGCCACGCTTGGGGCATGGCCTCACTTGGCTCGGCTTGAACCACGGATGGTGTGGCCTTCACCTGAACTCACCACGCAGGCGCCGTTCATCTTGGGAGATTTTCGAAATCCCCTTGTCCTACATACTGAGCAAGCGCAGTACAGGGTGGACACTATTTGACGGGGGACAGAATTCGACACATCACCGGCCTTACCCAGCCATTGTTGTATTTTTGAACCAGTGTTGGCTACCTCGTCCTCCTCCACCGCCGCTTCCACCTACACAGCCACATCCACCGCCACCTCAACCTCCTACTCCATATGGACCTCGTCCTCCTAGGTCAAGATTATAATTTTTATTTTATTTTTTTGTAGCTCACAGATCCTTTCCCCCTTACCTGCCTTTATGTTGTTGGCTCCTCGCAGGAGGGAGAAAGGCACACCGCACTACCAGCCCGTACCCTCCTATATAAAGAGGTTGAGCGGTGTACTTGACGGGCCGTGTCCACAGCCGGAGTCAAAACTCCTCCAGAGTATGATTCTCACCTCTACTGTAGGTAGAGGCAAGTCCTTTAATTCCCAGTAAAGTCAATGTCCACACCAGCTGAAATTACAACTCTTATTCTCTCATGGCAAAATAAACTCTACTCGGATAGAAAAGGTTAGAGCAAAGAAACAGGACAGCTTAAGGTGTGGAGGAGGTCCAGGCACAAACGTAGCACATTCACTTCACTGCTTAGGTTTCTCAAACAGTTTTAGGTGCACGGTCTCTGCCACAGACCTTGAGGTTGGTCTCTGCCACAGACCGGGTGTACAAGGCCCCTGCCACGGACCTGGAGAACTTTGGTCTCTGCCACAGACCAGGGTGTATAAGGCCCCTGCCACGGGCCGGGTGAATAAGGCCTCTGATACAGTCAAGATGACCTTGAGCTTCTCCTTCTACGAACCTAGCCCATATCAAGGGGAAGACATCTCTCCAGGGAGTCAACAGACCCTTCCTTCACCGTGACTCCCGCATCGGTCCATCAGAATGATCCTCCCTTCCCTGGAACATGGTCCCCTACACGAGGCGGCACCCTAAGACTCCTCGACCCTTAGCGGACTCCAGACAAAGGCTCTGGACTCCAGGCTTTACTCCCGCCCCTAGGCCTCCATACCCAGGGCAGCAGGAACTCCAGGATAGTACCTCACCCCGGGCTAAAGGTACCCGAGATGGAACAGGAACACATGCACCCAGGCCGAAGGCACCTGGGCGTGGACCCCACTGGACATCAGCCCCCAGGCCAAAGGTCTGCCCCTTTTATATGCTCTCCCGGCATGCACAGCAGGTTCCCCGCACCGCTGTACTACTGCCAAGAGGGGACACAAAAGGCACAGCACTGTATCGGCGGTTCAACCCTAGCCTACCATGGCAGCGCCACCTGTAGGCCGCAGGGAACTGCACACCAATACTGTCCCCCGAGGACAAAATGGTCCATGAATCCTACAGAATTAGGGTGTTTGAGCCTATTTGCCACTCAAACACTTCCCTTAAATTTAGCACCCCGCTACATTTTTATTTCAAAGTATTTTATTTTCCCACTAGCTTATCCATTAAATTGAATAATTTATTCCAGAAAGGGCGTATTCTGGGGCATTCCCACCATATGTGTGGCATCGTGCCGTTGAGTTTCTGAGGTTCTTAATGACTTCCCGTACCTCTTCTGCTTAAAAGGGGGCCTCCAGCATATTTTTTTATTTTTTTAATGTTATTTTATGTTATTTCCCTATCCACATTTGTTTGCAAAGCACTTGCCATGCTCTTAACAACATTTTGCTGCCATTTGCAGCCCTCTAGCCCTTTCCATTACTTTTTTAGAGCCTTTTTAGTCCTTAGAAGTCCGGGTCCCCATTGACTTCAATGGGGTTCGGGTTCGGGTCCGGGTTCGGGTTAAAGTTCGGTCCCGAACCCAAACTTTTTTCCGAAGTTCGGCCGAACCCATCGAACCCGAACATCCAGGTGTCCGCTCAACTCTAATTGTATCACTTAAAGAGTTTGTGTAATGACAGACCACTTTTCCTATAATTTTTTTTTATTTGTTTTTATTTTTTTGTGTACAGCCCCTGTGTTCTCCTGCCGTAAATCCCCTCACTGCACAGTGAGACAGGTACACCTGTTCATATGTTTTATGTCACTCTACATTCAACCTGGCTAGTTAAAGCTGTCTTCATTAGAAGACTAAAAGAAAGATGTGTCATTGAGCAGATAAGAATGCAAAGCTTAAAATTAGAAACAGTGAGGAACATGCTATTCTTGTGAGATAGGTTTCTTATCTTGGCGTATGTTAACTCTGTGAAAAGTTTAAAATGAGTCATGTGACATGGGTTGAACGTTTCTTAGGGTAAGTCCGTCACTTCAGTACTGCCCAGCACACTGTTGGGTGCTGAGTTATACATTGAACATTAATGTCAGGGTTATAGTATGACCTTTTGGAAAACTTGTGGTTTATTTGATGAAATAAGCTAAACATTTAAACAACATCATGTTAATTTGATTAAGCAAGGTTGTATGGTTTACAGCTATCAATTTCTAAACATCAATGTTCAAATAGATATGCTTGAAGTGGTAATGAACACAAAAACAAAAATCTATTATATTGCAGCTTATTTATTCCTAGATGTGGTGGCTGCATTCATTTTCTTTTTCAGGATTGTTTTCTTTATTTTTACCTAGTGATCCAGCCAGTAATTCTGTTATTTTTCAACTTCCTTTAACAGACAAAGCTATCCAACAAAAGTGTCAGTTAGCGGGAAGAGACAAACCATTTAACACTGATAGGGCTGCTTACAAAAGTCAGCTTTTATTTATTCAAAGTGGAGTTCCACACGTTTTTTAGTTTTTTAAAAGTCAGCAGCTACAAAAAGCATAGCTGTTGACTTTTAATAAAACGACACTCGCTTCTCTCCTCGGCGCCGTCATAGTAACTGTGGGCACCCGGCCGTGACAACTTAAGGCTTCACGGCCAGGCGCGCACTGCGCATGCGAGTCACGCTGCGCTCTTCTATTGGCCAGCCGATCTTCTGGGACCTGAGTTGTGTCCCAGAAGATCGCTGGCAGGGAGGGGCTGCCTAAAGCGAGAGGAGGAGTCTCCTAGGCGGCCGAAGAAAGGAAGTAGGAAGTGGGACAGGAAGTCCCACTAAAAAGAGGGTACACACTCTCCCCACAAAAAAATGGCATGCCAAATATGGCATGTCAGGGGGCGAGGAGTGCTTAAAGCGGAAGTTCCACTTTTGGGTGGAACTACGCTTTAGGTAAAACCTTTATCACAAAAGGAACAAACAAACCTGTTGCCGTAACTACTTAAAAAGTGTCGGTTGGCCTGGCAAAAGACCTTTAGATTTATACTTGTAGCTCCACCGGTTCTCCCCCCCGGTATGCCACACGCCCGCAGACCCCAATTTGTTAATGGGATCTACTGGTTTTGTTACTTTGGGTCTGCAGCGAAATACCTCCTACGAGTGGATCCTTTAGCTCCGTTGTCTAGGCACACCGACGATTCCTTTAAATAAGGCCAATGTCCACACTTGAGTAAAACCTAATCAGCAAGGCTTTATTCTTTTTCTGCACTTTGAGTTAAACTTGAAGAAGCAAGAGTAGAAGAGTTGAAAGATGTGGGGAAAGGTTCAGGCACGCAACACTTAAGTCCAATATCTACACTCATCGCCACTCAAGCCTGAGTGGGTATTGCTCACCCGGATAGTCCCTATGAGAGCAGTCCTAGCAGCCGGGATGGAGCACGAATATCAGAGATGATGGATTCCCCTTTAGGTAGGCCTCCAGACCTCTCCCAGAGACAGCAGTACCGTCGCTATCTCCGCTGGGACTGTTCTTCCCCTAGAACTCCTTTCCTAAAAATGGGCCCCCTACAAATGGGCAGCCTGGGATCCTTCTCTGAAGCGTAGACCCTAGTCAGCGGAGCTGGGCCTACAATGCAGCAACAGGGCCTTGGGCTGAAGGTGCCCAAGGTCTAAGCACTTTATCGCACCTCGTGCCATGCGGGCCACGAGGCACACTCACTGGGCCAGAGGTCCCCCCTGTAAGCCCTGGGGTCCCCCTGGAATCGCCTCATGCCAAAAAGGCGTCTGCCCTTTTGTACCCTCTCTCAGCATGCACAGCGAGTAGACCACGCCCACTGCGCGGCTGCTGAGAGAGGACACCCAAGGTGCTGTGATACCCCCATAATCCAGCTCGTGCCGGCGGTGACAGCGCCACCTGCAGGCAAAGGAGAATAACACTGCCGGGCAGTATCACACCCCGAGCAGAACAACAACTTGAACACAATTGGTCTGAGCCCAATTACTGTCTCAGACTGCCCTTAAATTTCACATAGCGCCCCCAAACATTGGGTGGGGGGGGCGCTACATACTGCTAAAGTTTCCCATTGTACTAACCATTGGGAATTATATCTAAAAATCCTCCACCAATGGTATCTCCTACCCTTAAGACTCTCCAAAATATACCCTACCCATTCGCCCCAATGCTGGTGTCAATCTGGGGAACATGGCTCACTATTATACATTATGCAAATCACTTAAATCCTATTAGAACAAGATCTTTACACTGATATCTGAGATCACAGACAAACCGATCAGTCCTAAGCCATATATTAGCCTTGTGGGCCTAGAAGACTTCCCTACTAAATCAAGAATTATTATATTGTTCACATACTCTAAACTACAAAGCTCACCATTGCCAGGCTGTGGAAATACTCCACAGTACCATCAGTATCTGAGACAGTCACTGGCCTAAATCAATCAACATTGTGATATGGAAAGGAGATTTGCCCTTAAAACCCATGCACACTGGAGCTGATAAACTGCAGTTTATTGGAGTTTGGGCGTTTTTTTTCAAAGCCCATAAACTCCACTCTATGTTAGCTTATGTGTCCATGCACACATGGACGTTTTTCAGCTTTAATGAGCAGTAGAGTTTAAGGGCTTTTTTCTGAACGCCCGGAAATCGCGTTCAAAGTGCCGTTTTTTGGCCTCAAAAAACGCAAAACGTCAAACACTAATAAACGTTCAAAAGCGCTCAAAAACGCTCAAAAATGCGTCTCGCCTGCGTTTTTTTAGCGTATTTTGATCCATGATAAAAAAACGAAAAAAACGCTTCCGCTGAAAAACGCTTAAAAACGCTAATAAACGCTATTGCAAAAACGTTAAAAAACGTTGAAAGACTCCCTGCAAAGCTACTGCCGTTTTTATAACTATTTTAACGTCCAGTGTTCATGGAGCCTAACTATCCAAAATTTGTCCATTCTTGGTCACTATGGTTGCACAATCTTAAATGCACAGTTTCATTTTGATAGCTCAAGCAATATTGGAGTATTATGTATACACTGTAAAGACTGGCATTTTGTTTATCCCCAGTTGTCATAGTTCTATTCCTAAATCCCCTACCCTGTCCTTCCCCCCGAGTTCACATTGTCAATGTAGGTCTAACTTAGACTATGTACTACCTTAGGGCCCATTATCAACTGTTGTACAAGTGTTACATGTGTATTTTCAGTTCATGTATATTTTTGCAAACAGTTAGAGTAGTATTAACTCCTTCACACCAAGCCTCGGCAGCCCTCTAACTGGGCTAGTGTGCCAGGGGTGGGAAGGTATGCCTGATTAGTTCTACTACTAAAAGTATGGCTAAAAATGTGTTGTATTATTGTTTAAGGGTTCGGCTCCCTCTGGTGTCAATTTGATTTAGTGCATTAAAACTTTTGTTTGGGTTTCTTAAACCACAAAGTACTGCATGGTGGGTAATGTAGTGAAGGAAGATGTGACTCTATTGGTATGAGCGGAGGAAAGACTACAAATACCCACAATGCCAGGGTGTTACCAGAATGCAATGTGAAAGCGCACAGCCTGCTGGGGGAGCAGATAAAACAGGAGGCTTGGCCAATGCTCGCGCTCTCTGGATGCCATCTTTCAATGTGCAAGAGGCCTGTGAAAGCAGGCCCAGGGCTGAGAGAGCCTGGGCCTAGATTTACAGAGCAGATCGCCTGACAGAGTGATCTTCGTGGACCGCCTGGCTGATCGAGCAGGTGGATCGGCCCACGTTTTACAGCATTGAAGCCATCCATTCACCAGCACTCTGTGAGGGGCCGCATTGTGAACCGGCGTCATCGCCCACCCCAGAGACATCTGCCAGGGAGTTCCGGACGGAACAGACCAGTAAACTGAGGACTCATAGCGGTGAGAAGGCACTTGCCTACTAAGTTGTGACTGAGTTTAAGTGTTTCCTGTTACCCAGTACTGCGCTGGCTGACACCTGTAGTGCCACAGCTAGGAATCCAGTACACCTGAGTGTGGTACATCCGGATTGACTGTGTAGCAGTTCTTTTCTGCAACCACACTACATCTTTACAGTTGTTAATCTATTTCACCTGACTTGGATTACAAATAAGTGCACCAACAGAGCTAGCTGAAGACGGATTGAACTTAAAGGAACCTTAATCGTTTTGCTTTTTCCCAAAGCTTGTCACATAGGGATACTACAAGGTGGAACTGTCCTCCAGAGGGAGCCGTTAACAGCATAGACTCTTATTACTGAGTACTTAGTGTGACTATTGGATTGTTGTTATTATTCTGTTTTTCTGGTGCATGTGTGTGTGACTTAGTGGGGAGGTGTTCCAATACAGTCATATAGTATTGGGAAGTTCCTCCACTGTGCACCTATTCACATCCACCCCTTTCCAGGTTATGGTATTGGGGTTTAATGATGAGAAAATCACTAATTAAATGTGTTAACATGGCCTTTACAGGGATCTGTGCATAGCCATATGTGTTGTATACTAACTGTGTTCATTCTTATCAAGTAAACACTATACAACTGATCAAGTTACACTGGTGTGAGACTCTATCTCTTGCTACAGCGGGTAAGGTGACAAGTGCCAAGGTACCGGTAATTATACAGTACTGTATGATCTTACTGTGTTTCCATCTCCTATTTGTGTTTCACACTGATATTGCTGTACAGTTGTGCCAAGGGGGTCGAGCCAATTTTCTGGGGTTGAAAGGCAGAGTGCAGGCCCAAAATTCTCAGCAGCTCCTTCGGGGGTACACATGTCCACTGTGATTGGCGGATTTTGATTAATAGAGACTGGGAGCTGTATTTTGGCAGCCGATCTCTGTTCTGGGAATTCACAGTGAGCATGTTTTCAGAACAGAAACCACTGCCACCCATGGATACATATGTGATGCATATAAAGGCCCTTTCACTAGTCAGACCAGCAAGGTGCCACTTCCTTTGTAGGGATGAGCCGAACACCCCCCAGTTCGGTTCGCACCAGAACTTGCAAACAGGCAATACATTTGTTCGAACATCCGAACACCGTTAAAGTCTATGGGACTCGAACATGAAAAATCTAAAGTGCTAATTTTAAAGGCTTATATGCCAGTTATTGTCATAAAACGTGTTTGGGGACCCGGGTCCTGCCCCAGGGGACATGTATCAATGCAAAAAAAAGTTTAAAAAACTACCGTTTTTTTGGGAGCAGTGATTTTAATAATGCTTAAAGTGAAACAATAAAAGTGAAATATTCCTTTAAATTTCGTACCATCCTCATCAAGTCAGTGGCAGTGACTTTCATATTCATTAGGTCTGTGACAGAGACCGTACGCCAAACCTGTTTGTGCATATCAGAACAGTAAGAGAACCAAGATTAAGTTTGTGCCTGGACCTCCCTCCCACCTTATCTGACCTGTGTCTCGTCTCAACCTGTCTGCTCTTAAAGGGACTATTTATTATCCTTGTGAAATAAATACAGAAGTTGGACTTTCAGTTGGTGTGGACAGTTACTTTGCTGGGGAGAATTAAGGACTTGTTTCTGGCCAAAGGCAGAAGCGAGGTCAGCTCAGGAGGATTCTAACACCAGCCGCAGGCAGGCCCGAGAAAACTAACACCGCTCTACCTCCCCATCCAGGAGGGTACGGGCTTGTAGTGCGGTGTGCCTCAGTCTTTCCTGCGGAAGAGCCAAATTAAGAAAAGCAGGTAAAGTCTGGGGTGGGTGCGCTATACGTGGGGGCTCGAGTCCGGGATGTGTCTGCGGTTGAAAGTGTGAAAACCCCCCCCCAGAAGTTTGAGTTTATTCCCCAGTGAAGTTCCGTGGAGGTCGACCATATTGTGAACTGCACCACGAGGAGAACCCTGACTGTGTAGTTCGTGGGCGTGCCTATACAGAAAGACCGCGAACGATGCAGGCGATGGGAGGAGTCTGGCCATGTGTGGAGTAGCACGTGGGGACTTTGGCGCGAAAAGGTCAGTGCGCAATGGAGCAGCGGATGGATAACATGCCTCATGGGTTCCAGCTACTACTACCATGAAGATCACTTCATTCGCTGCTACTTTAACGGATACAGGGATTCGGCTCATGCCCCAGGGAAGATTTGCCCTCTACGTGTGTAAAGATGTGGAGGCCCTCGGAGTGATTTGTCCCGGCTGCTTGGGACTGGTGGTTCATCTAAAGCCATTTGGGCGATGTGAGAACTGTAAGGAGTTTCTATTTGAGGTCAAGCAACCTACGGAAAAGCCTTGGGCCTTCCACCTCAATTGCCTTACAGGCGCCACCACTCTGGAAGAAGGAATCAGAGCTTATACAGCCACCCCTGCGCACACTGACAGGACTTCGGAGGAAGTCACAAAGGAGCTCGTTGTAGCGAGTGAGAGACCGGAGGATGCTGCTTCGGTTAGTACGGAGTCCTTTCTCCCACCGCCCAAGAGTAAGATCGGGTTCGTGAAAGCTTCCCGCGGCTGTGGTGGAGCAACGCCTAAGCGCTTACTCGGAACGGATGCCTCCGAAGGGAAAAGTCCCGGACGTCCTGGTTCTTCTTCAAGCCGAGGTAAGAGACTCTGTTAAAGGCCCCTAGCCCTGGGAATTCACATGTCAGTGAATCAGCTAGAGGGGGTGATTTGTCCTGTGCCAGGAGTTACCTTCCTGTGGAGGAATATGACACCTCCGATCTGGAGTCCATCTCTGATGCGGGTGATGACACCGCCATTGATGAACTGTTCGAGAGAAAGGGATGGGATAAGATGCCCCTGTCCTTGTCCCGTAGTGCTAGGGACTCACCCAGGTCCATTGGGGAAAATACACCCCGGGTGGTGGCTTCCGAGCCTGAGGAGGGATCTGTCCCCTTGCCTGCTCCTCCATCATTGGAGGCACCAGTTTAAACAGCCGAGAGAAGTCGGGTGTCGCTGCAGGTCCGGAGGTAGTTAAAGTACCTTGGCACCCTGAAGCCATCGTCTTGCCTGGCTACCATGCCGCCACTGTCCGGGTTGCAGAGACTTTTCAATCAGAGAGTTGCCAGCGAGTATGGGTGGGAGTACCCGTACTTACCAAAGGAACTTTTATTTGAAATGGAGGCCTGTAGACACCAGTGGTACGAGGACTTTGTGTGGACACATATCAAAGTACCCCAGGCCAGGAGATACTTCTCATGTTCACCCACGGCCACTCTGCGGTTTAAGGACTGTAAAGCTGCCTGGATGTTGGGTCGGCACATCCATGCAGACAAGGTACTCATTTGTAGGAAAGACAAGGATGATGTTGAGTATCACATAGACACCTTTGATAGACATTGGAAGCCGTTGGTGTTGCCTGACCCACACTACTACCTGTGAGAGACAAGACTCTTTGTGTTTTTGCTGCTGCTTGATTTTTTTTCTTGAGTGCATTTTTCTTGAAAACCCAGGAATTTTTGCCCTAAGTTAAAGGGTAGTCTACTCTTTGGAGGAGCGGGAGCTGTTGCCGTTTTGTTGTTCTTCCCTCCCTCCCTACCACAAAGGTAACAAGGAATTTGGGGTTGTAGACAGTTCAGGGTCACAGATCAAGAGAAGAAGAGGAAGTTTTACCCCGCAGAACAGAAGAAAAGTTTCTGCTGGGATGAGTGTTCTGACGTTGGCACTACCACTAGGTGGCGGTGTTACGTAACTATTATAAGGACAATAAGGCATTATGCAGTTTACTTGTTGGAAGGAAGGGATTCTTCTCTAGGGGAGAGCCTCTTCATTCAACTACTGTTATTTCAGGTGTGTTTTTCTTTCCCCTGCAGGTGAACACCAAGCAAGACTGCTGAGGGTGGGTCTTAGCTAGTGCAGTGGGAGGGAAATGTAAATTTTATTGGAAATTTTATGTGATCTTAAATGTTTTATACACATGTGTATTTCTTCTTTTTCCCTTCTGTGTTTCATTTCTTTTCCCCCGTGTTAGGTTCCGGCACAAACAAACAGTTTTTTCTAAATTGTCATTTTTTTGTAGTCTGTCTCTGGATTGGACTTATGCTGACTCAGGCCTGAGAGGCATGGGTCTACTCCAGACACTGGGGACCAGTGTCTATTTAGAGGGGGGAATGTGTAGCGGGGTGCTATATTTAAGGGAAGTATCTGAGTGGTAATAAGGCTCAGATACACAAATTGTTAGGGTTCATGGACCATTTCTGTCCCTGGGAGATAGTATTGGTGTGCAGTTCCCTGGGGCCTATAGGTGGCGCTGTTGCCATAGGCCAGGGTTGAACCACAGTACAGGGTTGTGCCTTTTCTTATCCCCTCTTGACAGCAGTGCGGTGGGGCGGGGAACCTGCTGTGCCTGTCGGGAGAGGGTATAAAAAGGGGCTGCCGAGGAGCCAAATTAAGAAAAGCAGGTAAAGTCTGGGGTGGGTGCGCTATACTTGCATATAAGCCTTTAAATATAGCACTTTAGATTTCTCCCATAGACTTTTACAGGGTGTTCCGCGGCTTTTCGAATTTGCCGCGAGCACCCCAAATTGTTCGCTGTTCGGCGAACGGGCGAACAGGCAATGTTCGAGTCGAACATGAGTTTGACTCGAACTCGAAGCTCATCCCTATTCCTTTGCTGGCAATGGAGATTCTGCATCATTTTGGTCAGCAAATGAGCAACACCAAGGAAATAGGTGAGTGGTTTCTTTGCCCCCTCCAGTGATCCTATCATTGGTAGGTTGTCAGCAGTAACAGGATCATTGGGGTTTATTTACTAAAGGCAAATCCACTTTGCACTACAAGTGCACTGCAAGTGCACTTGGAAGTGCAGTCACTGTAGATCCGAGGGGGACATGCAAGGAAAATAAAAAACAGCATTTTTGCTTGTACATGATTGGATGATAAAAACAGCAGAGCTTCCCCTTATTTCATATTTCCCCGTCAGATCTACAGCGATCTACAGCGACTGCACTTTCAAGCGCACTTGTAGTGCAAAGTGGATTTGCCTTTAGTAAATAAACCCCATTGCGTGTCTTTGTCTTAGGGCTTTGATTAGCAGGACTGCACATAGAGACGCCTTGATGTGGAGTGAAGCTGTGTAGTTTCCACATGTTTTGCAAATGTATTAATCTTAATTAGAAACAGGTTTGACATATCCTCTTTGGTGGCTAGTGAGGCCGGGTTCACACTGGTGCGACACGACAGCCATCCTACTTTGGATCCGACTTTGCCCTGCGACTTGAAGCCGACATACGTCCGACTTTCAATGAACAGGGATCCGACTTGGATCCCGCCAATACCCGGCACTGTGTTTGATATGAATCTTGAGGGGGAACTCCACGCCAAATTTTAAATAAAAAACGGGCATGGGTTCCCCCTTCAGGAGCATACCAGGCCCTTCGGTCTTGTATGGATATAAAGGGGAACCCCCTACGCCGAAAAAACTACGTGGGGGTCCCCCAAAATCCATACCAGACCCTTATCCGAGCACGCAGCCCGGCCGGTCGGGAAAGGGGGTGGGGACCCCCACCCCAAAGCACCCTGTCCCATGTTGATGAGGACAAGGGCCTCTTCCTGACAACCCTGGCCGTTGGTTGACAGGGTCTGCGGGCGGGGGGCTTATCGGAATCCGGGAGCCCCCTTTAATAAGGGGGCCCCCAGATCCCTCTTCTCTTCTTGAGATGTTGACACGACGAGGTCTCCCGCTGTAATGCCGTGTGCGCGGCGCGCTACGACTTATATAGGCATGAGGCGTGGTCACCGGGTGATGTGACCCTGCCCCCTTATGACGTCACAGTCCCATAATACCCCGGGGCTGTGACGTTATAGGGGGCGGGGTCACCGGGTGACATCACCCGGTGACCACGCCCCATGCCTATATAAATCATTGCGCACTGCGCACACGGAATTACAGCGGGAAACCTCGTCGTGTCAACATCTCAAGAAGAGAAGAGAGAAGAAGGTGATGGGGAAGATCGGGCCACCGCTAACAAAAGAGCTGGCAGAAGATAGCGGAGGTGCCCGGCAGAAGGCAGAAAGCACCGGAGAGCGGGAGAAGAACCGGAAAGCGCGGAGAAGGCATCGGAGAGTCGGAAGAGACCCCCGAAGACGGAAGAAGATCCCCAAAGTCGGTAGAAGACCCCCCGGAGCTGCCTAATAAATTACTTTAAAAAGCTGTCTAGTGTGTTTTTTTTATTGACACTTTTCCCCCAAGTGAATGGGTAGGGGTACGATGTACCCCCATACTCATTCACATAGGGTGGGGGGCCGGGATCTAGGGGCCCCCTTATTAAAGGGGGCTCCCGGATTCCGATAAGCCCCCCCGCCCGCAGACCCCGACAACCAACGGCCAGGGTTGTCGGGAAGAGGCCCTTGTCCTCATCAACATGGGGACAGGGTGCTTTGGGGTGGGGGGGCGCAGGGTGCCCCCCTGCCCCAAAGCACCCACCCCCCATGTTGAGGGCATGCGGCCTGGTACGGTTCAGGAGGGGGGGCACTCACTCGTTCCCACCCCCTTTCCTGAATGACCGGGCTGCGTTGTCGGATAAGGGTCTGGTATGGATTTTGGGGGGACCCCCACACCGTTTTTTCGGCGTAGGGGGTCCCCTTAAAATCCATACCAGACCGAAGGGCCTGGTATGCTCTTGGAGGGGGAACCCATGCCGTTTTTTTATTTAAAATTTGGCCCCCTCAAGATCAGCAGAGCACAAGTCGCATGCCAAAGTCGGATCATGCAAGACGGCGTTCCGACTTTGATCCGACTTCAATGATAGTCAATGGGCTGAAGTAGGATCAAAGTCGGACCAAAGTAGTACAGGGAGCATTTTTAAAGTCGGACCGACATGTGTCGGACCAGTTAAGACGGCTCCCATAGGGAAACATTGATTTTCACACATCATGCGACATGAGCTCCCAATGTCAGAGCGTTTGTCGCACCAGTGTGAACCCGGCCTAAGACGGAAAGCTGTGGAATTTATATACTATACATTTACATATGGAATATTTTCCACCCAAGCACTAGCTTAGCAAATGCCTAGCTTGGTTGAAGGAATGGTTTTCTTGTTTTTAAATCCATCTGAACATAGTTGGGTATTTGAAAAAAACACAGGCAAGGATGAAAATGACTCCCTTAGTAAATCAATCATATTGGGTCAAATTAGGCAAGCAAAATTTGCATGTAAATGAATCTGCAAAGTTGTATATTTCACAGAACATTTATTTTAAGTGCGAGTGGAAAATTTCTGGTAACTGTGGTGGACATGGTAGGGCCTAGCCCTATCCCATAGCTTGTAGTTGTATCTTCTGTACTAACAAGCTGTTTGAAGACAGGAAGCTGAAATTAGGGAAGATAAGTCAGAGCTGCTATAGCAGTTTTGCTCTATGCAAATAAACAACTTCCTTAGAAAAGAAGTGCTGGTGTTTAGATAGAGGCTAGCCTCATGTAACTGGTATAACGCAACCATATCATTATCGTATGCAGATTATTATACTTTATTATTATTATTATACACGATTTATATAGCGCCAACAGTTTACGCAGTGCTTTACAATGTATAGGGGGACAACACAATTACAGTACAATACAAAAGGTACACGAGGGCCCTGGTCATAGAGCTTACATTCTAAAGGGAGGGGGTGGTGGTACAAAAGGTAATAGCTGCAGAGAATGATTTGATGGGGGTGCCTCTGGGACAGTTGTTAGGTGGGTGTGGGATAGGCTTCCCTGAATAAATGAGTTTGCAGGGATCTCCTAAAGGTGGACAGGGTAGGGGCTGATCGGACATACTGGGGAAGGGAGTTCCAGAGGATGGGAGAGGCTCTGGAGAAGTCCTGAAGGTGAGCATGGGAGGTGGTAACAAGGGAGCTAGAGAGCAGGAGGTCCTGGGAGGAGCGGAGGGGACGATTTGAGCGATATCTGCAGATGAGGTTGGTGATGTAGATGGGGGCGATGTTGTGAATGGCCTTGTAGGTTATGGTTAGCATTTTGAATTTTACACGGTGGGGTAGGGGAAGCCAGTGAAGGGATTGGCAGAGAGGAGCAGCAGATCTGATTACAATGCATTTGTGTGTTCCACATTTCCAAAGCATCATTTTCACTACCAACTTTGTGTAAAGATTGTCGTTATTTCCAGTGATAACTACTGTATTCCCCAGAGTTCAGGCTAAAAGAAGACAGAGGCCAGCCCACACGGTGATCAGGAATAAAGCTGGCCACTTCTGTACTAACATGATTACGTACACTCGTCGTGTATATTTGTCTACAACTGTGAACTCATATATTTTGTAAAGATAACAGTATTCAGCGCTGAAAAATCAAACAAACACAAATATAAAATATTGCAGCCAGCACTTTGGGGTAATTCATGAAAAATCCCTCAGACAGAGCAAATAACTAAAAGAGTGCAGCGCAAAGAAAGTAAATAATAAAAAAAAGTCCATATAATAAAAAAGGCAAAGGTCCATAAAGAGTGAATGGTGCACTATATGAAGCATGCGATGTGGATCACAGCAAGTTGACCAGAAAGGAAGGAATCCCTCCACCGCACACAAGAGGTCACAGGGCATAGAATAATAATGCAGCAGATGACATCCAATCATTCAGCCTCCAACCTCCAAACGACACATATCAGCTTGGCATATAAAGCAACCACCTTTACTTGCTCCACCGAATTCCAGTTATGCAAATGAAAAAAAAAAAAGGGGGAGACTTCCTAGTGCTCTCTGACATAAGCCGTTTATTTAAACATCATAAAAGAGTAGTACGGGTTACGTCAATGGGCGTGACTTCTTCAGCGTGGGGCGCCCCACGCTGAAGAAGTCACGCCCATTGACGTAACGCGTACGGGGGGGATGAGCTACGCCGGACGCCGCCGCGATCGTCTCAGAGCATTCTGATTACATGCTGATCTGTCTGCACTCGCATTGAGTGCTTTTAAATGTGAGTACTACTCTTTTATGATGTTTAAATAAACGGCTTATGTCAGAGAGCACTAGGAAGTCTCCCCCTTTTTTTTTCATTTGCATAACTGGAATTCGGTGGAGCAAGTAAAGGTGGTTGCTTTATATGCCAAGCTGATATGTGTTGTTTGGAGGTTGGAGGCTGAATGATTGGATGTCATCTGCTGCATTATTATTCTATGCCCTGTGACCTCTTGCAGGTCGAAATATTGAGGTGAGAGGCCACTCTGTGTGCGGTGGAGGGATTCCTTCCTTTCTGGTCAACTTGCTGTGATCCACATCGCATGCTTCTTTACGCTGCACTCTTTTAGTTATTAACTCATATATTTTACCCCCCTTTTTGTACCCGTTAAATGATTCAATAAAGACTATTTGAATATATATAAAAAAAAAGTGTTAGGTGGAGTTTCAGGAACCTTTCAAATGCTACCAGTTGCTGAACAAGGCACAGACTCATTGAGAAGAACTGGTGAACATTTGTCGAAATCTGCACATAGTAAATTGGTGTGACTTAGGCCAAAAAAAAATAAAAAATGTAGATTCTTTATATTACTTCATCCATTTCCACTCTTAAGACCTACCACATTTATATGCATTTTGTTGTTGGGAGGTCACATTTTTTAGTATTAAAGAGGTGGTCCAGCCTGAGTGAAAAAAATAAAAAATCAGCAGCTATAAATACTGTAGCTGCTGACTTTTAATATACAGACACTTACCTGTCCAGGGAACCCACAATGTCGGCACCCCAGCAGATCTTCGGATCGACTCTCGGGTGCTGCCACCACCATTTCTGGTAAGGAAACTAGGCAGTGAAGACTTTCGGCTTCACTCCTAGTTCCCTACTGCGCATGTGCGAAGCACGCTGTACTTTTTTAATTGGCCCGGTGGTGGGGGAAGGAGGAGGGGGGCCAAACTTCCGGGAGAGTGGACCACGGCCTGTCTCTGGAAGTGGGGAAGGGGACCTGTCAAAAACATGTCCCACGTTCCCCCCTTCCCCCTGAAAGGTGCCAAATGTGGCACTGGAGGGAGCATATAAGCGAGAGTTACACTTTTGGGTGGAACTCCGCTTGAAGCTTCACTAGCACTATTATTTAAAGGGGCACACTGTTATTGTGCTGTGTTAAGAAGAAAAAATATCTATATGTAGCGGCCTCCTCTCTCTCCTCTTTTTATCAGCTCGTCTGTCTCTTGTCTAGGGGTACCAAGCCTTCACCGCAGATGTTTGTGTGGTGTAAGCAAAGTTCTTATTTTACCTTTGGGTCGGTGTTCTGCACCTGGAACCTCCAAAGAGAGGTTACCTTGAACAATGTCTGCCAGAAAACGAGCCCCACACCATTAAAGTCCAACACTCCTTTATTCTTCTCAATGCAAAGTGAACACAATCAGTTGGACCCCCTTAGAGAACAGAACAGACAAGGAAGTGTGGATGCGAGTAGGCCCAGACACAATGAACTCTCCACTTTCCTTCCTGAAAGTGGGTTGCGGTCTCCGAGTGAGGGGGGATTTCCTTCCAGGCGGTCTCCGATGGAAGGCTCACCTGTCACCGGCAATATGCTGCACCGGGTCTTCAAGCAAGTATCTCCCACTGGTCCATTACACCCTCCGGATTCGGGTACCCTCTCCCAGGGTCCCCTAGGATCTCCTTCCCTCGCGGAACTCAGTGTTGGGCACTGAGCTCCAGACCTCCATCCAAGTACCTCACCCCAGGCTAAAGGTGCCTGGGATGGAACACGACCTCCGAACGTCCTCTAGGCCTAGGCCCGCCTAGAGGACCGACACGAACCACCGCCCTCAGGCTTAATGTGCCCGGGACTCGACTCCCGCCACCAAAAATGGCCGCCCCCTTCATACCCCCTCCCAGCAAGCACGGCAGGTTCCCCGCCCCACCATACAACCGCTGACAGAGGCCAAAAAGAGGTACGCCACCTCAACCCCGGGCCCAAAGTGAAAGCGCCACCTGGTGGGCCCCAGGGAACCATACATCACAGTTTCCCCACCAGATTCAAAAATAGGGAAGCATATACCCACTACACATATATAATAAATCTTAATGAAGAGACATTGTTCAAATAGTATTGCATATGCTTATATTGCAAATTTGTATTTATTCTCATACATCCCAAATAAAAACTCTAGAAAGCATTTGACATGGCTTACATTTCTTTATCGCTCAAGCTTTTTTCCTGCAGCTCCCCAGAATAAAGGCTGTGTTTTTGTTTTTTTTCATATATATTTTTAAGAATATCTTGCCAACACCATGGTAACATGCAGAGAGATAAAACTTACACAACACTTCAGTCTTTCACCTTCAAAATGATCTACCTTACACTCTATGCACATCACATCATCAATTCACCCATTGCACTTTCACCTATTTAACCCTCTTTAAACAGAAATATTGGCAGGAACATATCATCAGCTGTTCTTTACACATCATCAGAATCATGTGCAAGGGAAATGGGGAAAGAAACTGGATTTTTGCTAGAACATGATTGATTAAAGAGAGTACATCTTCATCTTACTAAGCTCAATGAACATTCACTTTGCAAAGTAAGAATTTACTTTACTAAGTTGATGTAAAGTTAAAGGCAAAACTTTTTTCATTTTGGAGAGAGTAACGGACAGTTATAAACCGTGTATTTATTTATTTTTTATTTGCCCTCTTTGTTACATTGGCAAGATTCCTCTTCACTTCCTGTCCCATAGCCAAAACAGGAAAGGAGAGGAAATTTCTCCAAAAAATCCCTGGTTGTCCCAGGGTCACCAGAATTAGTATCCCCTATGGAAAGTTTCCCCTCTATTCCTGTTCAGGTTACAGCCCAAAATGTTAGATTTTTGTTAACTTTCGCTCATGGTGATAAAGGTAAACATGACTGAGAGGGTAAATCTCCCTAAGGGGGGGCATGGACAGCAACGAATACCTGACAGGTGTTCTAATTCCTTTCCATTCTATATTTTTAACAATCTACTTTTCTTTAATATATTAAAAGCTAAGTTTAATTTTAGGAACATGTTGCATGTTACACCCATATTTAGGGTGTAACACGTTCCTAAATATTACTCTCCTCACCCACTGAGTCCCCCAATAACAGCTGGTGGTGGTTCCTTTCCCCCGCAGCCACTGTCACATTGCGTCATTCATTCACAGAGATTTGTGAATGGATAAACTATAAATTCTGTCTGCCCCCGCAATGGACTTCGAGTGTGCTGATCAATCAGTCTTCCTTCAGCTTTCTAACTGAAAGCCTGGGCAGAAAGCTGGAAAAGGGCATGCAGGAGTCTGACATTACACCCAACAATTTGCAAGCTCCTGTAAAAAATATTATAAAAGCACATTTTGGGAGAGTCCCTCGTGGACATCACGATTCTTTGAGTTTTTCTTCTTTTTTTTTTCTTTTTGTTTTCTTGTTTTGAATGGGGTCCCAGTGGACCGTCCACCCACAGTCTGACTAACTTTCTCCTTTACAGGATATACCCACTTACTCAATATCTGCCTACTTGTATGATGTGCCCTTTCAGTCGATGCTTTAATATTGTTGTGCCTTCCCCTTCTAACCTTCAAACTATGTGTTTTAAATATGTCTATCATAGTGCCCTATGGCTGCGCAGTGTGTTGTAACTAGTGATGAGCCGAACACCCCCGGGTTCGGTTCGCACCAGAACCAGCGAACGGACCGAAAGTTCGCACGAACATTAGAACCCTATTAAATACAATGGATGCGAACGTTCGGATTCTAAAGTGCTAATTATAACGACTATTATCCATGTTATTGTCCTAAACAGAGTTTGGGAACCCGGGTTCTGCACCAGGGGACATGTATCAATGCAAAAAGAAGTTTTAAAAACGGACGTTTTCCGGGAGCAGTCATTTTAATGATGCATAAAGTGAAAAAAAAAAGTCAAATATTCCTTTAAATATTGTACCTGGGGGGTGTCTAAAGTATGCCTGTGAAGTGCCACGTGTTTCCCGTGTTTAGAACTGTCCCTGCACAAAATAAAATTTCTAAAGGAAAAAAAAGCCATTTAAAACTGCTTGCGGCTTTAATGTAATGTCTGGTCCCGGTAATATGGATGAAAATCTTTAAGAAAAATGGCATAGCTACCCCATCAACCCCCCCCCCCCCTACCCCAGCCCATTACCAGCCCCTTTGGGTCTTGTATGGATATTAAGGGGAACCCCGCACACAAAATAAAAAAGGCCCTATATACTCTGAACAGCCGTATACAGGCGGTGCATACAAGACAGGGACTGTAGGTTTGTTCTTATGTAGAATCTGTTTGTAATTTTGAACAGCTACATTGTTTAAGTGTAGCTCCAGCCAAAATACCTATTTTTAAGCTTTTTGGAAAACATAGGGAAGGGTTATCACCCCTGTAACATTTTTTTTGCTGTCTGTGCCCCTGTTCAGAACATTTCACCTCACTTTGTGTCCCAATGACAACTGTTTTTGAAATGTGGTGTTTTTATTGAAACAAGGATTGGTGATAAAGCATCAGTAGAGAGGAGACACCTTTCTCCCATATTAATTCTTACAGGAGAGAATTTTCCTTCCAAGGGGTAGATTTCCTCTCACTTCCTGTTGTCTTCTTCCGTTTGCAAGTAGTAGTCATGTGTAAGTTGGATGTTTGAAAGTAGGGACCTGCCGTATATACTCTGCAGAAATTGGCCCCTTAGGTGTTGGTGTTGGCACAACACTGTAAGCACTCACAGTTACTCTTGGTGGGTGCTGGAACGCCCTGCTGTCAACTATTATATCAGGAATTGTAATAACATATAATTGTTGAACAGTGGTAGTAAAAATTGGGCCTTTGATGGTGGTGCTGGTGCCACAACACGGTAAGGCCTGACAGTTACTCTTGGTGGGCGCAGCAATGGGCCCTGCTGTGAATTATTAGATCAATAATTAGAATTGCATGCCCCTGTTGAACAGGGGCTGAAAAATTGGGCCTTTGGTGGTGGTGGTGGTGGTGGTGGTGTTGACACAACACTGTAAGGCCTGACAGTTACTCTTGGTGGGCGCAGCAATGGGCCTTGCTGTGAATTATTAGATCAATAATTAGAATTGCATGCCCCTGTTGAACAGGGGCTGAAAAATTGGGCCTTTGGTGGTGGTGGTGGTGGTGGTGTTGACACAACACTGTAAGGCCTGACAGTTACTCTTGGTGGGCGCAGCAATGGGCCCTGCTGTGAATTATTAGATCAATAATTATAATTGCATGCCCCTGTTGAACATGGGCTGAAAAATTGGGCCTTAGGCACTGGTGGCACAACACTGCAACCCCTCACAGATACTGTACTTGGAGCACAGCAATGAGGCCTGTTGCAAAGTATTGCATCAAAAATTGTAATTACACGCCCCTGTTAAACAGGGGCTGAAAAATTGGGCCTTAGCCACTGGTGGCGGCACCCATAAACCAAAATGATCTTCCAAGCTATCATCATTAATCGGATCATTGAGGAGGAGGAGGAGGATAGCTAGTCAACATAACAGCACAGGAACTCAGCATCAGCATCAGTCTTGAAAGGATGTGACATTTTAAAATCAATTAGTCTGTTATATCAGCATCAGGTGTGTGGTAGCTGGTGGTGATCCAAGACTGGTTCATCTTGATGAAAGTCAGTCGATCAACCGAGTCGGTGGACAGGCGCACCCTGTGATCCGTGACAAATCCTCCAGCAGCACTGAATGTGCGTTCTGAAAGAACGCTGGATGCAGGACAGGCCAGTAGCTCAATTGCATACTGTGCAAGCTCTGGCCAGTGATCCATCCTCAAGACCCAGTAAGCCAGAGGATTTTCGGTGGGGAAGGTGTCCAAGTCTGACCTTGCCCCTAGGTATTCCTGCACCATGTATATCAGACGCTGGCGATGTTTGCTGGAAACTATCATACTTTGGGGCTGCGGACTAAAGAATTGTCTGAACGCATCGGTCAGACGGCCACCTTCCCCACCGCTCCTTCTTTGACTGCCCGAAGCCTCAGCAACTCGTTGTCCAGGACCAGGAGTTTGTAACCTCCCAGTCTCTGGGAACGCGTTGCACAGACCTTTCTGCAAGGCCTCCCGGAGTTGTCTCATCCTCTGCTCCCTCTGCGACGGTAACATAAGGTCCGCAACCTTACCCTTGTACCGTGGATCAAGGAGAGTGGCCAGCCAGTAATGGTCCCTCTCCTTGATCCGAAGAATACGAGGATCCTTCCGCAGACTTTGCAGGATCAGGGAGGCCATGCAGCGTAGGTTAGCTGAGGCATTCAGTCCGGAGTCCTCTGGGTCACTAAGGACGACATGATCCGCAGCCACCTCCTCCCAGCCACGTACAAGTCCACTGGTTTCTTGGGACTGTAAATCATCCCTAAAAAACTGCTGCTGATGATGCTGAGTGCCAGCCTCCACCTCCATGCTGACACAATCCTCCTCCTCCTCCTCCTCCTCTTCCTGTGCGATGGGTGGGACAGAAGGAACACTGTCAGGGTAAAGGGGGCCTTGAGAGGCAAGGAAGTCCTCCTCTTCCTGCCTCTGTTCTGCCTCAAGTGCCCTGTCCATTATTCCACGCAGCGTGTGCTCCAACAGGTGGACAAGAGGTACAGTGTCACTGATGCATGCACTGTCACTGCTCACCATCCTCGTGGCCTCCTCAAATGGTGCCAGGACAGTGCATGCATCCCTTATCATGCCCCACTGGCGTGGTGAAAAAAACCCGAGCTCCCCTGACCCTGTCCTGGTGCCGTAGTCGCACAGGTACTCATTGATGGCCCTCTGCTGCGTGTGCATCCGCTGCAGCATGGCCAACGTTGAGTTCCACCTGGTGGGCATGTCACATATAAGGCGGTTCTTGGGCAGGTTCAACTCCTTTTGCAGCTCAGCCAGGCGAGCACTGGCATTATAAGATCTGTGGAAATTAACACAGACTTTCCTGGCCTGCCTCAGGACATCCTGTAAGCCCGGGTACCTGCCCAAGAACCACTGCACCACCAGGTTAAGGACGTGAGCCATACAGGGCACATGGGTCAGTTGTCCCTGTCGGAGGGCGGAGAGGAGGTTGGTGCCATTGTCGCAAACCACCATTCCTGGCTTAAGCTGGCGTGGCGTCAACCACCTCTCGGCCTGCCCCTGCAGAGCAGACAGGACCTCTGCCCCAGTGGGGCTCCTGTCCCCCAAACACACCAGCGCAAGCACGGCATGGCATCTTTTTGCCTGCGTACTTGCGTAGCCCCTTGAACGCCTACGGAGCACCGCTGGTTCCGAGGACAAACCACAGGAAGAGGCCATGGAGGAAGAAGAAGAGGAGGGGGTGGAGGAGAGAGGTGTGTCACAACCAGTAGTAGCATTTTGGAGGCGTGGGGGTGGAACAACCTCCAACACTACTGCACCTTGTCCTGCATCCTTCCCAGCTGCCAAAAGAGTGACCCAATGGGCCGTGAAAGAAAGGTAACGTCCCTGTCCATGCCTGCTGGACCATGAGTCAGCGGTAATATGCACCTTACCGCTGACCGCCCTGTCCAGCGAGGCCAAGACATTGCCTTCCACATGCCTGTAGAGAGCCGGAATCGCCTTCCGTGAGAAAAAGTGGCGTTTGGGAACCTGCCACTGAGGAACCGCACATTGCACAAACTCACGGAAGGGGGCCGAGTCTACCAACTGAAAAGGCAGCAGTTGAAGCGCTAGCAATTTAGCCAAGCTAGCATTCAACCGCTGGGCATGTGGATGGCTGGGAGTGAACTTCTTTCGACGGTCCAGCAGCTGGGGCAGGGAAATTTGCCTGCTAGAATCGGACGTCGGTGTACTGCTAGCAGAGTGCCCGCTAGGGATGAGCTCGGTGTTCGAGTCGAACATACGTTCGACTCGAACATCGGCTGTTCGATCGTTCGACGAAGATCGAACGATTTGGGCCGTTCGCGACTAATTCGAGTGACGCGAACGGCCCACAATGCACTACGCCATCGCAGTGTCATCCAGGCGCTGTGATTGGCCAAGCATGCACTGTGACCCCGCATGCTTGGCCAATCACAGCGCCGGCAGCGAGGAGAGCAATGATTGGCCACAGGCAGGATGCCTGTGGCCAATTATTGCTGAGGGTGTTTAGTACACGCCCCACACTATAAAAGGCCGCCAGCACGGCGGCCTATTGTAGTGTGTTCCGGAGCAGGGAAAGAGAAGCATAGGCAGGGACAGTGACATTTATTTTTTCTTGCTTAACCTGGATTCCTTTAGTTTAGGGAAAGAGAAGGATAGGTAGGGAGAGTGTCAGTGTGTTTTACTGTGCGAATCCTTGTTTCTAGGGACAGGGAAGGACAGTGAGGGAAATTCTACTTGTGCTATAGTGTGCTAAAGCATTGATCATCAATCAGCTTTAAAAAAACATTTTTTCTAGGGACAGAAAACTATAGGTAGGAAGAGTGTCAGTTTCTTTCACTGTGATAATCCTTGTTTCTAGGGACAGGGAAGGACAGTGAGGGAAATTCTACTTGTGCTATAGTGTGCTAAAGCATTGATCATCAATCAGCTTTAAAAAAACATTTTTTCTAGGGACAGAAAACTATAGGTAGGAAGAGTGTCAGTTTCTTTCACTGTGATAATCCTTGTTTCTAGGGACAGGGAAGGACAGTGAGGGAAATTCTCCTTGTGCTATAGTGTGCTAAAGCATTGATCATCAATCAGCTTTAAAAAAACATTTTTTCTAGGGACAGAAAACTATAGGTAGGAAGAGTGTCAGTTTCTTTCACTGTGATAATCCTTGTTTCTAGGGACAGGGAAGGACAGTGAGGGAAATTCTACTTGTGCTATAGTGTGCTAAAGCATTGATCATCAATCAGCTTTAAAAAAACATTTTTTCTAGGGACAGAAAACTATAGGTAGGAAGAGTGTCAGTTTCTTTCACTGTGATAATCCTTGTTTCTAGGGACAGGGAAGGACAGTGAGGGAAATTCTACTTGTGCTATAGTGTGCTAAAGCATTGATCATCAATCAGCTTTAAAAAAACATTTTTTCTAGGTACAGAAAACTATAGGTAGGAAGAGTGTCAGTTTCTTTCACTGTGATAATCCTTGTTTCTAGGGACAGGGAAGGACAGTGAGGGAAATTCTACTTGTGCTATAGTGTGCTAAAGCATTGATCATCAATCAGCTTTAAAAAAACATTTTTTCTAGGGACAGAAAACTATAGGTAGGAAGAGTGTCAGTTTCTTTCACTGTGATAATCCTTGTTTCTAGGGACAGGGAAGGACAGTGAGGGAAATTCTACTTGTGCTATAGTGTGCTAAAGCATTGATCATCAATCAGCTTTAAAAAAACATTTTTTCTAGGGACAGAAAACTATAGGTAGGAAGAGTGTCAGTTTCTTTCACTGTGATAATCCTTGTTTCTAGGGACAGGGAAGGACAGTGAGGGAAATTCTACTTGTGCTATAGTGTGCTAAAGCATTGATCATCAATCAGCTTTAAAAAAACATTTTTTCTAGGGACAGAAAACTATAGGTAGGAAGAGTGTCAGTTTCTTTCACTGTGATAATCCTTGTTTCTAGGGACAGGGAAGGACAGTGAGGGAAATTCTCCTTGTGCTATAGTGTGCTAAAGCATTCCTCATCAACCATTTTTGAAATCCTTGTTTTTTGGACAGTCAGGGAAATTGTCGTTGTGCTATTCTGTGCAAAAGCAATCATCCTCAACCATATTTAGAAATCCTTAAGTAAAGGGACAGAGAAGGACACCTGAAGGTAGCCCTTATTGCTTTTTTCCCATCTCCCTGCAGGCCATCTATTAGAATGTCTGGAAGGCAAACAAGGAGAGGCAGACAGTCAGGAGGCAATAAAAGAGGGCAAGCAGGCTCTGTGTCTGGGGGCAACAGTGCTGGTCGTGGACGCGGTGCATTGTCATCAGCACATGGCCATGGGACACGCTTGTCCTTCTTTTCGGCAGCTGGACATGTTGAGCCACATCATGCCGAAGACTTGGTAGAGTGGATGACCAAGCCCTCCTCCTCCTCCTCATCCTCTCTCACCCAGGCTCAGGGTACTGGCAAAGCAGCTGCCAAAGCGTCCTCTTCCCTGGTATCAATGTCAGACTCATCATCAGTCACTCCTTCCCTAGACCCACCATGTCCTCCTCCTGAGGAGTCCCCCGAACTGTTTGAGCACAGTGTTGGGTACATGCTCCAGGAGGATGCCCAGCGTTTCGAAGGGTCTGATGATGAAACCCAGCTACAGGAAGGCAGTAGCGTGAGAGCAGACAGAGGGGATGCTCAAGAAGGACACCAATCTGGCTCTCATGTTCCAGCAGCTGCAGCATACTGCCAGATTGGCTCCAGTGATGAGGAGGGAGGGGATGATGAGGTCACTGACTCCACGTGGGTGCCTAATAGGAGAGAGGAGGAGGAGGAGGATGAGGAGGAGGCACATCTCCAACGAGGCAGGATGCCCTTTGGTGGCCAGCGTAAGGGCAGTACACCGACGGAATCACACCACTGCCTCTGCCCGTCATTCAAAAAGTTCTTTGGTGTGGGCCTTTTTTGAGGCTAGTGCATCAGGTCGCACAGCTGCTGTTTGCAACATATGTCTCAAGCGTATATCGCGTGGCCAAAACATCAGCCGCTTGGGTACCACATGCCTGACCAGACATATGTTGACCTGCCATGCAGCTCGTTGGCAAGCCTACCTCAAAGACCCACACCAAAGAACAAAGCGGACCTCTCCTTGCACCGCATCAGCTGGGATCTCCAACCCCACTATAACTTCAGTCCTCTCTGAAACATGCACTGAGAGGAATGAAGGTGTAGAATTAGGTGTGTCACAGCCAAGTACTTGCGGCCACTCTGCTAGCAGTACACCGACGTCCGATTCTAGCAGGCAAATTTCCCTGCCCCAGCTGCTGGACCGTCGAAAGAAGTTCACTCCCAGCCATCCACATGCCCAGCGGTTGAATGCTAGCTTGGCTAAATTGCTAGCGCTTCAACTGCTGCCTTTTCAGTTGGTAGACTCGGCCCCCTTCCGTGAGTTTGTGCAATGTGCGGTTCCTCAGTGGCAGGTTCCCAAACGCCACTTTTTCTCACGGAAGGCTATTCCGGCTCTCTACCGGCATGTGGAAGGCAATGTCTTGGCCTCGCTGGACAGGGCGGTCAGCGGTAAGGTGCATATTACCGCTGACTCATGGTCCAGCAGGCATGGACAGGGACGTTACCTTTCTTTCACGGCCCATTGGGTCACTCTTTTGGCAGCTGGGAAGGATGCAGGACAAGGTGCAGTAGTGTTGGAGGTTGTTCCACCGCCACGCCTCCAAAATGCTACTACTGGTTGTGACACACCTCTCTCCTCCACCCCCTCCTCTTCTTCTTCCTCCATGGCCTCTTCCTGTGGTTTGTCCTCTGAACCAGCGGTGCTCCGTAGCTGTTCAAGGGGCTACGCAAGTACGCAGGCAAAAAGATGCCATGCCGTGCTTGCGCTGGTGTGTTTGGGGGACAGAAGCCACACTGGGGCAGAGGTCCTGTCTGCTCTGCAGGGCCAGGCCGAGAGGTGGTTGACGCCACGCCAGCTTAAGCCAGGAATGGTGGTTTGCGACAATGGCACCAACCTCCTCTCCGCCCTCCGACAGGGACAACTGACCCATGTGCCCTGTGTGGCTCACGTCCTTAACCTGGTGGTGCAGCGGTTCTTGGGCAGGTACCCGGGCTTACAGGATGTCCTGAGGCAGGCCAGGAAAGTCTGTGTGCATTTCCGCAGATCTTATAATGCCAGTGCTCGCC